>BMAV01026073.1:0-87071 GCA_019973955.1 Trichonephila inaurata madagascariensis | reverse complement strand
AGGAACTTGTGAAGTGCTTAAGCCTTTCTTTTTTTATTTCAGTTTTTAATATCACAACATTTTGTGTAGTATGATTTATTCTTCCATTTTTTCATTATCTAGCCCCGGAGTGGGCATTACGTCGATCGCGATCGACCGGTAGACCACCGAAACATTTTGGGGTGACCGCCTGAAGATTTTAGGAGTTAGTAATTATAAACGGAAATATTCAAGATTGGCTGAAGTATGTAGACTATATAAGTCTTCTACTGACTACAGAGCCACACAAAAAATTTTCGGGGGGGGGCCCAGGGTCGGGAGAGAAAGTCCACCTTTTTGGTATCATGCTCCAATACGCCCCCCAAACATATTCTTTTGATTTTGTCGATTTTCGCAACAAAAACAAAAAAAATTAATTATTGAATGAATAATTAGCATTAATTAATAAAACTAAATTAAAACAAATACATAATTAAATTTTAGTAATATAAAATAGGATTACAACCAATCAAAAAAAAAAGGGGTATGGGGGGTGTGGACCCTAGGACCCCCCTTTTTGTTTCGCCCTGACTATAACAACGAAAACTATTTTTTATATAAAAATATTTTTGAAAAAAAATAATAAATTTAAAAAAATTTTCTTTTTTTTTTTTTTATCTATTTGAATTGTTTGATAGTAAATGTATCATTTGATATTATTATAATTGTAGCTATTATTATGTTTGTATTTTGCGTTTTGCTTTAAACGCAGTTTTAAAAGTCTTAGTTTTTTTTATTTTAGTTCTGTAAGTACATGTTCCATATTTATTGTTAATTTATAATAAATATTGTAGACCTTTTCCTACCTCACCACACCTACGATACTGGGCATTGGGGCGCACTAAAATTTTTTAAAAGGGGGGGGGGGGTCAGTGAAAAGTTTACCATTCTGGTGTCATACCACAATACGCAGCCAAACATATATTTCTTAATTTTGTAGAGAAATTGTCGGGAACAAAAAACAGTAAAAAATAAATTACTAAATAAATACTCAGCATTAAATAATTAAAAAAAAATTTCCAACAATTATTTAATTAAGTTTATAGTACTGTATACAAGGAATTAAAATCAATCGGTAGAAAGAAATCAAGGGCTGTGGGGGACGGTTCTGACCAGTGCCTCCCCCGGTGCCCACTGACATTGGGTACCGTAAAGATTGAAAAAAATTTGGAGTAGACCGCGTCGGAAAAGTCTGCCCCCCCTGATTTACCTCATGTCTAAAAAAAAGATCTTGAAATTTTTTAAAAAATTTAAAAAAATTTTTTGAGTTAACTCATTTTAGCAAAAAATAAAACAACAATAACAGCAAAAAAAAAAAATATTAAAATATGCAATGACTGTATTTTAATTTGAAGAAAACATCATCATCATCTTTGGATCAACGCCCCGGATGGATTTGCTTAATAGGGGCCCGGGCCCCCCCAAACCCTGATTTTTCGATTGGTTAAAATTCAAGTATAAATACGTAAAATTTAATTAAATGTTTTCTATTAATGTGTGTGTGTGATTAATTTAATTAAAAATATAATTATTTATTCAATACTTGTTTTTGTATGTGGTTCCCGAAAATCGAAAAAATAAAAAGGGCAAGATACAAAATTTTGAACTTTCGCCCCGGCCCCCCGCCCCCTTAAAAAATTCCCTGTGTTCGCTACGATATTAAAACACGTAGCGCCCCAGCAATTTTAAAGGGAAACCCAGGGTCGAAAGTCCACCATTTCGTTCTTTAATCCCCCCAACATATTTTTTTTGATTTTGTCGTTTTTGGAAAACAAAACGAAAAAATTAATTGAATAATATTTTAATTAATAAAATTGATTTTTAAAAAAAAATACTTTTTTAAAATGCGTAAATTACATGGATTATAACCAATAAAAAATCAAGGTTTGGGGGGTTGTCGGACGGACCCTGTGTGCACCACTGCGTAGAATATATAAAATTTCATTTCATATTTTGATTGATCTTGGAATACTGATCGGATATAAATATTATTTGTGTAATAAATAAAATAAAAGGAAAACTGGTTCATATGGAATTACATTTAAAAAAAATACAAAAAAAAAATTTGTACTTCATTCAAAGTGTTGTGAAGGCATTGGCGGATGGAGTTTGAGGATTGAATCCCCCTCCCGAGCGACAGATTTTTAATATTTTTCTGTATAGATTGCCCCTCGGTGGTTTCGTCTATGAGAATGAATATTTTTAGAATGTTAACTCTCCCCCCCCCCCCCCACAAGAAAGGTCTGTGTATGCTACTGAGTGATAGCATTTTTTTAATGTTCGGAAATATTGCAATTTTTATTACAAAAATTATGTATATGAATCAATAAATATATACACGAGAGAAAAAACTCTTAATAGTGCCAATTTATTCAAATTTTGTCCTTAAGTTTCAAAAATTCATATAGTTTAATAATTTTTAAAAATACTTGATATTAAAAATAAATACATTTAAAAGAAAATCCAGACTTAAATAATATTTTAATCTCTCCTAAAATAAATCTGATAAAAAAAAAAAGGAATATTCAATATTAAGGGGGGGAGAAATTGCATGTTTGTGTAATATTTTTTATTAATACAGTATATATTCCTATTCAACGAGTTCCCCAAAATATACACGTTAGAAACCCTAAGGGAGTTATTTGAACTATCAATGTCTCATTCTATTGTGCACCACGAATATCATGCCCTCTTTTACAAACCCTGGTGTAACTAGATACTTTTTTAAAACTGCCGTACCCTCTCTATAGATCTCCAGACCATCCCTTACCCTTTCACACAACTCATTTCAAACTATCGCCAAACGAAAACTTCACGTCAGATAATTTGCCAAACCTCACAATACCACAGTTAATTTAGCATTTCCATCAAAACAGCGCCTCGTCGTAGACCCCGCTAATTTGTTCCACTTATGACACGCGTTCCGTGAAAGAGGACCGCCTGACCGCAGGGGGGCGGGGGGGGAAAACTTTACCGTCCCCTCCCCTCGGGGGTCGGAGGGGGGAGTCCCTGTGGTCAGGGGTGACAGGCCGGGTAGTCTTTTTTGTGCGAAAAAACATTTACATCGCCAATCACCCTCCCCAAAACATCCCCGGGTAAGGGGTGGTAGCCCAATGAATCTTTGGGTTCGGTGTTGGCTGCAAGTGACAAGAACCCGAGGGCACAAACACCGCCGATGACAAGTTGTCGACGCTCTTTAGATACCCCCCTCCGCCACACACAACTTGCCTTTTGCCGACAGACATCCGGAAAATAGGGGGCGTCTGCAAAGTGAAATGGAATCGGATGTGCTGATTTGTAAGAACGAGTTCTTGAGAGTTCTGAAGTTGAAGCGCACAAGTTTTGTTTAATTTTTTCCCCCTTGTACTTAATCGTATTTTATGATACTTTTTTCTGAATTTTATTATATTATTAATTTTTTCCGGAATACTTTTTGTTCAACCGATACTTCTACTGCCGAGTAAAAAATAATAAAGTCAGATTGCATGCCTCGAAAACGCTTTAGAATTAAAAAAAGAAAAAGAAAAAAAAAATTTTTTATATTATTTAAGATTTTAACTTTTAACAATCGTATTTATATTGAAATTTAAAATTCGTAATGCGATGCCACAAACGGTTCTTTTAAGAAATCAATGTGGTAGTCCTTGAATCGAAAAGGGAAAAGGATTCTTATTTTTTCCGATTTAATACTTTCATTTTGATCTACAAAAACCCAATCCTAATTTTTTTCTCTCCAATTCTGTTATGAATTTGATTATACTTTCTTTTCTTTTTTCTTTTATTGCTCTTTCTTGATTCTATTGTATCTTCTGCTTTAATTATATTTCTTTATTGCTACTATATTTCTATATTTTACCGATTCTTTACTCTATTTATTTTTTAAGTGGGTAGAGTTAAAATGCTGCAACTTTGAAAGAAAAAATAATTTGTCATACAGAAGAAAACCTAAACCAGACAATGTTATTTTTCTATAGAAAATATAATTGAGGAAACTTTAATACAAGCATGCAAATTTCGTGCCTAAGTCGTTTACCAAAAACTTGAAAAATATAGTAAAAAAAATCCATATTTATATAAAGAGTTAGTTGAAATAAATATAAATTTAAAAAATTAAAATTTTAATTAATTTTCAAAACCAAAATTAATTAATAGTAATTATTTTATCAATCTGCCATTTTTATTATATTGCACAAAACTTATGCTGTGTGTGTGAATATCACAGAAAATTCAAGATTTATATACAAGATAAACATATCCGAAACCGAAAAATCTGAAAAAACGTTTTTGCAAATTCAGATCTTAAATAAAACGCTTATTCTCGAAATGAAGCTATAACAACATAGCTTAACAGGTTTAATCATTTTTAATTAACAAATTAAATAGGTTTTTAATTTAGAAAAACGATGGAAAAATAAAACGTAGTATTCATTTTACTAATTAAGATGGAATTTTTTTACTAAAGGATTATGAATAATGCAGAAGTAAAATATAAATAAGAGCAGACGATAAAAATAAAAAGTTAAGTTTATTCTATTGCAAACTTAAAATAATAATAACAATAGAAAATAATAATTTCAACGATTGTTATTTCTTTAGTCAAAATATTTATTTTTATACATTTTAATCTAAACTATTTTATATAATTTCAATATTCTTTTTTTGTGTGTGTGAATAAAAAACAATAATAAAAATTTTAATTTGTAAATAGATACTTACTAATCATTATTTTTGACTTATTTTTAACTTGGAGCTCTTCAGTTAAAGAAATTTAAGCAGGAAGTAATATTATATATAGTATTTAAGAACAGCAAAGTAAACTACATATATATATATATTATTTAATTGTACTGAAAATTAAATATTATATACAATGCAAAAAAACCTATTCAAAAAACTTTAAAAATATGTCTTATATAAATCGCAAAATATGGTATAATTTAAATTTTCTCATAATATTTATCCCCGTCCCATTTTAATAATTTTAAATTATTCGCTACAATAATGGAGTTTTTAAAAGATAAACGATTGAGAAAAACATTTCCCAAATTAAGAATAAAATCGTTAATGAAAATTCAATGTTCCATATGCTAAATATTGTTCAATGTTTTATATCAGTTTTGTACATTTTTAAGCGAACTTTATGAGTTCAGTCAAATAATTGTAAAATAAATTAGTCTAGTATGATTTTGAAAATTATTACAGAAGTAAATTATAAACATTAAATATATACATTTTGTACACTAATTACGCTTTGAAAACGATAATGAGACTTTTTTAGAAGCAATCTTTAAAATATTACATTATTTAGTTTAGAATATGACAAAGAGAACGATGTTAATTACTACTCAAAGAAACATTAAGAATTATATAAATTAAAATAAATAAAAATGATTTATGACAGTTGATTTGTTTAAACTTAAATACTTATTACGTTTGTAGTCTTTTTTCCAGAAATAAAAATTAAATCAAAAACATTTTATAATATTTTTAAGCAATGCTTATATATTTATAATTAATGGAAATAAAGTATTTTATACATTAATCCATTTTTCTTTTTTTTTAATACCACTTGCAAAATATATCCATATAAATTTTTATAATGCTTATCATTAAACTGTCTTTTCATACAAATGCCTCATAACAATTAATTAAGCAAGGTTATGTTTACGTAAAGCACACATAATTACCTTTTTCAGTCGAAAGAAATGGTTTTTTTCTCTCTTCACTCAAATTAATCTATAATTATCAATTTATTTAACTCTAATAATAATTAATAATATCATTATTTTCATATATAATCATTATTATATTTTAAAATATTTATATATTTATTTTAAAAAATTAAAACTCTAAAACATTGTTACTTTTAATATTTAGCAATCAGTGTAGTAATTACGCGGTTAAGTTGAAACAATCCGAGACCGAATAAATAATATCCAATAATCCTAGGTGTGTAAAAATATATATATAAAGATAATTTTTTTTTTATGAAATTACGTAATATATCATCTTAATTATAATATTTTGTGTACTAATAATTATGTAGTATTTGCTAAATATTTTATCCACGTTGTAGAAAAATATAGAAAACAGTAATCCAAAATCTACTAAAAATTGTTATTTACCATAACATGGACATTGTGCTGTTTTGTTACATTGTTGTAATATAAATATTTAGCTATGTTGTTAATTATATTCTTCATTTATTTATCATTAAAAAAATAACCTGCAGAAATTAGTGTTTAATCTATTTATCCATTTAAGATATTCATTAATAGCTAAACTATTGTCTCTTTCACCTCAATCAAAAAATTAAAATACTTAGTGAAATTTACGGTGACTAATAAAATTTCTGTGGGAAGTATAGAAAATTAATTTCGTTTCTTTAAATTTATATAGAGATGTGATATCAAAATTTAATTTATGTTAAAAACTCTCTCTCTCTCTGGTGAAATTATTATCGCTCTTGTGAATACACAAATGAAAGGAATTTATTTAGTTGTCTTTTTCTATTTATATTTAGGGATATATTCCATATTACTCAATTAATTGCACAAAAATGGATTGCATTAATTGTCCCTCAACTGTTAGTAGCATTGCAAAATTTCTTCTAGTTTATATGTTTGTACTAAGAATAATAAACTAATAAACTGAATATACAAATCATAAATTATTTTATTCAATTGCAATTTGTTCAGCTGATATACAACATAAAAATAAAGATATTAATTGGAAAAGATTTATGGGTTTTTTTTTAACCAGCTGAGTGGCGTAATTGGTTTGGTACTAGCAGTAGCGCGCGCACACACACACAAATTTTTCAAGGGGGGTGTTCAGGGTCGAAAGTCCACCATTTTGGTATCATGCTTCAATACGCCGTCTAACATATTATTTTGATTTTGTCGGTTTTTGGGAACAAAAACAATACAAAATTAATTATTGAATAAATAATTAGCATTAATTAATACAATTAATTATTAATAACAAACACATAATTAAATTTTATGTAATATATAAATAGGATTATAACCAATCGGAAAAAAAATCCAGAGCTATAGGGGGTCCGTACCCCTAGGACACCCCCCCTTGTGTGCACCACTGGGTACTGACCTTGTACGCTCAAGATTGCGCGTTCGACCGCAGCCCAAGACGGCGGATTTTCATGATGCAAAAAGTCGGCAGAGTCCATGTTGTATGATTATGAGGGATGTAAAAGATCCCTTGAGTGCCTGTTTGACATGGGTGCTCTCGGCAAAATAGAATTCCTAGAACGGTTTCGCATCGTCAAAGCTCAGGTGCTTCCCTCTGAGGAGGAAACTGGGCGCCAAACTTACTTGCGGTGATTGGTATACCACCTATACCAGGGGTGGCGAACCTTTATGGATCAACGTGCCATTTTTTATTAAGAAATGTTTAATGAAGTATAGACGTGCCATCAATTAATTTTGTTTTGTGATTATTGGGAAAATAATAATAAATGTATTTTTATTATATATCAGTTTCAACTTTTTCCTTGTTTCAATCAAAATTTTTGAATCCATGTTGAACTTTACTGGAAATCAATCAGTTGCATAACAAATTCTTTAATTTCCAAACAGTAGAACTGCGGCAAAGTTTAGTTTATCAAATGAAGTCACGTCAGGGTACATAATAAACTTGAACGTTTCCAATAATTATTTTAACAGAGAACATCTTGCTGAAAATTCCTTGATTGAAGAATCATTACGGAAATATATTCTTCTGTAACTCTTTTTTTCGTCTGGTTTCTCATGTATATCTAAATCTTTGATATTTTTTTCCAGTTTGGGAAGTACTTGTCGTCTCTTGTAATAATATCGTTTATGAAAACATGCAGTTTAGTATCAGAAGCACGAATGAGATCCCTCATAAGGATTACTTCACAGTAAACTTTGTTATTTTGGATTAAAATGCAAACTATTTTAATCGGTGGCGTGCTTAAAATATTGTGTCGCGTGCTATTGATGGCACGCGTGCCACTGGTTCGCCATCTCTGACCTATATGGTGCTGCACTAAAAAGAGATAGCAGCTCTCGGGAAATGTATTTGGTCTGCTGTGGTAAAATATTAATCCCCATTAGATTAAGGTATCCAACTACGTTTGGAACCGTGATTTTAAAAAAGCACATACATGGATAATTGTCATGATATTTAGTGTCACTTAGATTAGACTACGTGTATAAAATTGTTTTAAGGATATATATTTTGACAAAAAAAATTATTTAAATACAATATTTTGGCAAAAAATTAACTTAGAATAATCTTTTTCCCAAATGTTCTCCTTTTGTGAAAAATGCTTCTATTATAATAATATTTTGCCTGTATATAGCTCAGACCTCTCTACAGAGGCTCAACTAGAATTGTTGAAAAATTCACATTATTTTCAGTTACCACCAATTTAAATAACTATTGGCATTTTTTTCTTAAAATTGCTCCCCTCCGTTGTCGTAAAACTTGGATAAACCCACTTCTAAGTTATATATTTCAAAAATTCTAGTTGAGCCTCTGTACAGAGATCTCAGCTATATACAGACAAAATATTATTATAATAGGAGCGTTTTTCACAAAAGGAGAACATTTGGAAAAAGGATTATTCTAAGTTAATTTTTTACCGAAATATTGTATTTAAATCATTTTTTTTGTCAAAATGTGTTCTTAAAACAATTTTATACATGTATTCTAATCTAAGTGACACTAAATATCATAAAAATTATCCATTTATGAGCTTTTTTAAAATCACGGTTCCGAACGTAGTCGGATACCTTAAAAAAAGGCTTATTTTTGAAAAACATTTGTTATAATCAAAAAATTTTCAACTGTATATAAAAAAAATATTTATAGTATCGAAATAAAATATCAGCATTTGCAATAAATAAATTACCACACATTCATTTTTTAAAAAAATGAAACTGTTGTTGAAAATATTTTTGAACTTATCACAACACTATTAGTCTTAAAAAACCCCAGTAAACAAGAAGCAAAAAAAAAAAGAAAAGAAAAGAAAAGAAAAAAAAAGTAAAAGAAATTTTTTTAAAGTTTTGGAGAATGTTTTGTGTTTTTCTAAATAAACCTATTGTCTGCGCTGTTGGAAATGAGAAATACAAGTGTTATTACTTTGAGACTTTGATTCCACATAAAATCATAGAGTAAAATTGTGAAACTAACTGCTAATAAAATGTAATAGTCTCAAAAATCGCTTATATTGAATTCTGGGAAATTCAGACAATAGGATATTTACACAGATGCACCTTCAACATCTAACAATTGTTAAAAATGACGATCTATATAATGCAACATAAATTAAACTATTCATCAAACTCCAATTTTTATAGATCAAAATAACATTTTTCGATTTTGCTTACAATTGTAATTTTTTTATTTAAGAGAAGGGGTTGAGATGTTTTTTAAATATATAAATAATAACACAAAGTACATTTTTCATACATTTTTTAAGGGATATCAAAATGTAAAGTAGTGTTTCACGCAGAATTTATTACATCCACCTCTGATTATATTCTTTGCACGGTATCGGGCATTTTGTATGTCATGTAATGAAACTTTTGGGTTAAATTGCTTTAGAGGTGTATTCGTAGAACAGGCGGATTTTAAAAAAGGGTCACAGACATAGGCGGACTAAAGAAAACATGTTTGGGAGGAGTCCAAATTTATATTTCGATAGTTAAAATTCTTTCCAACTTAACTTTAAAATTGCACTTTAAAAAACATGATTATTTTTTTGTTTTGTTTTTAGAAGACTATAAATTATGTAAGATATTATTTTGACTTTATGCATTTGATGTGAATATACATTGTTAGAAGTGAAAGAAAAGGAAAAGTTGAAATGACTTCAAACAGCTCTGGATTAAACTATTTATTGATGTATGAAAATCATCAAAAAAAAAATCTTCCCGTACAATCTACCTGCAAAAAGGGTCCACAGATATCTTTCGCGAAAAAAATCTTTATACCGCTAGCATAAACATATTAATCGAAGTGATACTTTCGGGGATTCGATATGCCACGGGGTCCACTAGTTCACTAGAGAAAGTCTTCGTTTTTCTATAATTCTACACAGAATGTGTAAGCTTTCTGGCTCTATCTCCACCGAGCTCTTGCTGATTCGAAACTCTTTGGTCCTAAGTCCGCCTTCGTTCTCGATAATTCGCGGACTCTCAGGTAATTCACACTGACGCGAGAGAGACCTCTTGGCTTCTCTCAAGTAAAAGTCCTCGTAAACTCTATCGTTCTCCCTTTTTAACCTCCAAGTTTCCCATGGTCACTCACCGCTTATTCCTTTGATCTCTTGTCTGTCGGCCCCTTAGAGCGCGGGGTCTGTCTGGGCGCATAGTGAGAGCCCTCTCCTCCAGACGCGCTGCCATCACAGATCCGTGAGAAACCGAAAAGACGTCTTTTCATCTCGTGGACTGCCCGTGGGAAAATGATCAGAATTTTTGACCACCCATTTACGAAACTTTATTCCCAGCAATCAGGGAAACGAACGGATTTTTCTCGCATTTGTCGGCGTACCTTCTTAGCAATTAGAGAAAAGAGAGCGGTTACACATCACAAAGTCATAATGAAAGGAATATTTAGCAATATTTAATTACTTTACAGTCAATGTTTTTAATGTCCAACTTATAAATTAAATTATTTAAGCATTTATATAAATTTTATTCTTTTAAAATAAATGGAATAACAATTTGAAATTTTATAATTATAGACTAATGTAATATATACAATATTATAAGTTATTAATGATGTGTTATTGAATTTGATGTGAATATGCATAGTTAGAAGAGAAAAAATAGCATGGGAGGGGGGAGTCATAATGAAATGAATATTTAACAATATTTAACTACTTTAGAGTTAATGTTTTTAAAGACCATCTTATAACTTAATTATTTAAAAATAATTAATAATTATTTAAAAATTTATATGAATTTTATTCTTTTAAAATAAATGGAATAACAATTTGAAATTTTATAATTATAGACTAATGTAATATATAACTATTATAAGTTATTAATGATGTGTTATTGAATTTGATGTGAATATGCATAGTTAGAAGAGAAAAAATAGCATGGGGGAAGTCATAATGAAATGAATATTTAACAATATTTAACTACTTTAGAGTTAATGTTTTTAAAGACCATCTTATAACTTAATTATTTAAAAATAATCAACAATTATTTAAAAATTTATAAAAATTTTATTCTATTAATAAACAGAATAACAATTTGAAAAATTATAATTATAGACTACTGTAATGTATGCAGTTATAAGTTATTAATGAGAAGTCGTGGTGAAATAATCTTAATTTCAACAGGAGGAATATTAATGGTTATTATACTTACGTAGAGACAATATCGAAAAAGAAATATTACTCAGAATGTAATTAAAATTTAAGTAGTTATATAGTTACTGATTAATAGATTTATCATTAATTACAAGAAGAACATTTAAAAATGGTTGTTTACGAAATTATTGATGATTGTATTGAGAAAAGAAAATACTCAATGGAATTCGTGGAATGATCCAGGCTTAACTATTTCCTTTATCGGCAGTTCATATATTTTGTAATCTAAAATGACTTCTTTCATATAAGATAACTTTGACATCATTAACAATTGAAATTTATTCAACCATACCTTTTTAAAATTCTTCAATATTCAGGAATCTTTATATTTGACAAAAGACGATTTCTTAAAAATATTTTATTGAAAAAACAAACATTAAAATAATTTTTTGAATAAACTTTCAATGACAAAGCAAAAATTACCTATTATTTTTTTTTGCTTATAAAAGAAACTTATCAATGTAAAAATAAATTTCAAAAAAATCAACTTATTCTTTTTTTAACGCTTTTTATTTGTGAAAATAACATCTGAGAAAAATTTCAGTATTCTGCATGAGAAAATTTTTCTGTACAACATTAACTATTTTCATTCTTATCTTTTTAGTTAAGTTTATAATAGTTATTCTTAGATATTAAAATTTTCAGGGATTTATTTTCCATAAATTTTATTTATACTCAATATATGATTGATTTGGATTTGAAAAACATTTAAATCTTCGTATTATTATGAAACGATTAATTCTGGGTAAATAGATGTATTTTTTAAAATTTCAGAATCTTTTAATATATTTTCCCGGGATAAAAGAAAACGTAATATAAGCAATTCACTTAACTAATAATATATCCCAGATTTTTTTTTTAAAAACTAAAATAACAATGTGAAAAAAATGTTCTCGAGATATGCATATTTTACTCTATTAAAATTCTCTACATCTCTACGAGAGTCAAATCAAAATCACATTTGTTTCACATCTACCAAAAACCAAAATTTATTCTCTCCCCTAAATTGTTTAGAATCCCTCAGAAAAAAATCTCAATGCCACCACTTCTTTATCCTAACCCAATCCGAACTGATGAGATTTTCTCCCTTTGGCGAGAGAGAGATTTCAATTTTCTGCCAAAACCTTCACGTCCCTCAGAGCAACGACGCCAAGCCACAGAAGATTGCGAGTCCAATTCATTCCCTCAAAACCCGACATTTAGAAGAAAGAGGGGTGGGGGAATAAATAAAAGGAGGGAAAAAGAGAAAAAGAAGTCGTCTGATAGGGTTCACGGCATATGTCTTTCTGTTGTGCATCTGACAGCATGCATTGTGCTGTCCTGACAGGACAATTTCAAAGCCACTTGATGCCTGCTCAATTCCGTCTAACCGCGAAGTGTCAGATCTGCCATTTGCGGAACTGAGAAAGACCCTAATAAACTTCGACCAGAGTTTGATTAAGATCGAGAGTCTATGTTTGGGATCGAAAAAAAACATCACCAGATGGAAATTTTTATTTCTTTTTTGTAGGAAAATTATCGCCAATTTTTTGCTCTCTCTTTCTGATCTGTGTTAAGGCTTTTATTGAAAAAAATAGAAATATGATCAGGAGATAAAAATAAGGTAAGGATTTGTAGGTTTCCAAATCTGAGAACAGAGATTAATATGGTTTTACGGTTAAAATTTCGGAGACTGTTGAAGTACCAGAAAAAAGAATATACGTATTCATATATTTTACTTTTATTTCCAGAGACTTTAATTAGATACTTTGCACTTTCTTATCTTATAAATAATATTGGAAAATATTAGCATTAGTAAGGGGGTGGGGGTCCACCATTCTCGTATTATACCTCAATTCGACGCCAAACGTTTTTATTTATTTTTGTCGATTTGGGGAATAAAAAAGTAAAAAGTAAAGTATTGATAAAAAATTTAAATTTAATTAATAAAATAAAGATTTTTAAAAAATATTTAATTTAAATTTTTTAATACATTATATGGGTTTCATAACTAAAAAAAAGGGCTTGGGGATTCGGCCCCCCCCTTTTTTGGTCGCTACTGATATAGATTTCTTTTCAAAATACGGGATTGTGTTTTTAATGATCTTTTCTATCTCAAAAAATGATATTTTCACACTGATACATCTCTCAGAAATAAAATGTAACCTAATTGCTTACATTTATTAAAAGATATAAAATACACTTTTGCGTGAGAAAAAAATCGTGGTATATCGTTTATCAAGTTTATTACACTAATAATATTTTTCAATGGTAATATGTTGTTAAATTTTAGTGACCAACGATTTTCTTTCGAAATTATATTTAAATAAGAAATAACTTACGACTAAAAATTTTAATCTTTTTCAAAAAGAGGGCTATAGTATTTACTTCAATATCTCAAGAGTGTATGAGAAAAAGAGAGAGAGAGAGAAAAAAGAAAGAAATTTTTTTTAACGTAGATTCTAAAATTAAAAGCCCCGTTGATGAGTAACGGATACTATAAAAAATTTCTACAAAATATTAGAATTTTTTAATATTTCAACAAAAAAAAGTTGTTTTTTTGTATAAATTCTTTACCTTCCATGTGGCTTTATATTTAACCGTGATAAACTTTCAATGTTTTTAAAAAGGCAGAAACTGAAATTTTCACCTATTTTTTGAGTCGCAAAGTAAAGAATAATTTATAATAACTATTTTTTATAATAGTAAAAAAAGAACTCAGAATTCTTCTAATTAGAAAAAACATTTTAAGAATGTAATACTCATTACATTATTATTTTCAAAGAAACTTAGAAATCTCATAATTAATGTTCTAAATAATTATCAGTTTTTTTTAACTATCAGGCAGACGACTTTTTCTTAAGTTTTTTAAACTAATTATTTAAAAAATGTGAAGAAAATTAAAAATATAAACAAGATTAACATATTAAATAAAACTATTTATTTGAAATTTGCTTACAAAATTCTTATTTTTTATACACGATATTTACAATAATTTGAATCACAATTTTTTGGTATCCAAACATTAAAATAACCCCGGTAAAAAAATTTTTTATTTTTTTTTTTTTTATTGAACAGGGGATTTTTTTGTGGTTTTTTCAAAACACACTTTTTTTTTGTTTCTAAGCTACCTAGGCCCAAATTTCAAAATAATTTTATAAAAATTTGAAAAAACCCGGAAGTTGGTTTTTTTACACCAAAATGGAATTTAAATGTTCAAATTTATCTTTGGGAAAACCCAAAACCAAAATGTTATGAATGTATTTCTGTAAAACTTTTTGAATCTGATATTTATATTATTTTCTACAGAAAGTACCAAAATATTTCTTATTGCATGTTTTTTATAATATTTATTATAAAAAACACATTTTTTATAATATTTATTCAAACAGCTCTAAAATTTTAAAATTTTAATAAAACATTAAAATTTTAGTGCATTCTCCAGATGAATGTATCTAATTTATTATAGTAGTACTTTTACTGATATAAGTTTATTACTTTTCCTCTAATTGCTTTGAATTTTTAGAAAAATATTACTAAAATTTCACTTATAATTTAGATTTTAGAAAAAAATTTAGATTTTTTTTTTAAAATTATTGTTGGTTAAAATATTATTGGTATTGATTCTTAAAAAGAAAAACATTTATAATGTTTTAGTATGCTATTTTTTTAAAAAGTTCTCCGAAAGTGTTCGGATACTTTAAAAAAGTTATTTTGAATGATCGAGATGAAGTGTACCAATCACGATGTATAAAAATATTTGACCTACTCACAAAAAATTAAAAATGATTTAGTTCGAAGAATAGTTATCAGAACTGACTTTTAAGGTAAAAAGCAATTTTTTTTCCATCACAGTTGGTTTTTTTGGATGCCTTTGAAACAACTAAAGTTGTTATGATGCTATGCATGCAGTGAAAACCCATTTTAATTTTAAAAAATGTACTCGTTTTAATACAAAGGAAAAAAAATACTTAACGCTGTCTAAACACATAAAAAGAAGCACTGAATATATAAATAAAGTAACTCCAACGTGTCACAAGTTATTTTGTGAATGAGCGAACATATTATTTTTATTGCTCATGATAGTTACTTCATTCCTGTAGAAAGTTCACAAAAGAAAAGAATTAGTTTAAAAATATTGTTATAAAAAAAAATAAGCTTTAAGTCTACACATTTTGTTAAAACATTAAGTGGATGTCAAAGCACAGCGCTGCAAAATTATAACTCTTAATTTTTTTGAAAAATTCCAACCTTCTATTCATATAGAAGAGATGAAGCTTAAAAATCTAAAAAAAATAATATAATAATCAAAAAAATCCCGATTTGTAAAAAGTTCAGTGAGCAAAGCGCGTGATAAAAACACCTTATGAAACAAGTTAGTTCAAGAGAGAGTTAGCCTTTGCGGCGGTGAAAACGTAGATTTTTTTTCCCTTTGTGTTGTTCATACACTTCGGCATACAAAAATTTTTCAACCTCTCCTAGTACATGTGACGTGTTAGTTACACACCATTTAATGTGACGCGACGCAGCTCCATTTCCTTTTTTCAGCCGCAACACTCTTTTTCTTTCTTTTTTTTTTTAAATACTACTAATACGCATTTCACTTTAAGATCTTTGACAAGCATGCGAAGCATGGCGTGAAAAATTACTTCACGTCAAAACCACTTTTTCATTTATTTTTCGCACCTTTAAAGAAAATTTCTTTTCACACAACCACCTCAAAAAGTGCAACGGGAAGAATAATAAAATAAAAATAATTTTTTTTAAAAAAAAAAAGAAAGAACCGGGAACCTATTGATGTCTTCTAAAGCAAATTCTGCAACGTGGACGGAGGACCTGAAGCAGAAGTATGTTTCAATCAATGTTACCAGGTGCAGTTTTCGGGGGGAGAGGAGGTCCTTTTTATTCTTATTTATTATATTAATATTTAAAAGGTGTATTTTTTTTCATTAGCATGTGACCAGAGGAAGTTAAATACTTGAAAAAGAATGCAAAGGCGATACGATTTAAAGAAGTTCGCTTAATTTTATCCGTCTAAACATGATGCCGATTCGTGAAATGATTAATGAGGTTTTTCGTAATACTTGGGGACCAGGCAGTAGTAGTTCATGCTGCAGTTTTACATGCATGATGAAAATTTCATTTTCGGACGGATAAAAGAGCTGAGATCATTTTTCATTTCGTAGGGGATTATTTCTTGTGATATTATAATGGCTGTCATTCAGTAGCGCACACAAAGGGGGACTCCTAGGGGTCCGCCCCTCCTCCCCCCAAAAAAGCCCTTGATTTTTTTTTCCGATTGATTTTAATTCTAAGTATATAGTACGTAAAATTTAATTAAGTATTTGTTATTAATAATTAGTTTTATTAATTAAAGCTAATTATTTATTCAATAACTAGTTTTTTACTGTTTTTTGTTCCCGAAAATCGACAAAATCAAAAATAGCATGATACAAGAATGGTGGACTTTCAGCCCCGGACCCCTTAAAAAAATTCCTGTGTGCGCTACTGAAGATAGTCCAATTCAGCCATTCTTTGAAGTTGATACATATAGATTTGAAACAGTACAAAACTTTTGTTCTGTTCTATAACTGACTGAGTTCTATAACTGATTCTGATAATAATACTGATGTTGAAGTTAAGAAACGAATACTGTCAACAAATACATGTTTAAACGGTTTTCGATCTTTTTTAGATCAACATACATAAAGAGAGATACAAAATTATTCTATACAAAACTAGTTCTATTACTACTCGCACTATACGTCTAGTCCTGACCAATACTTGACCAAGACCTGTTATTTAATAGACAAGAATATATTTATATAAATTACTTGAAACAGTATGCTTATTTTATTATTATATTTGCATCTAAGAACATATTTCAGTTTTATCAAATAAAATTTTCAAATTTTAAGGAATCCCATATATCTTGGAATTGTTTAAATATTATCTCTTTTAATGATCTACAAATAAAGGTTACATTTAGAAGTTGTTTAAGTGTTTAACTTACTAGCATTTAGTATCCCTTAAATAAATATTTCATGAGCACATATGGAGAGGGGCACATATTTTAAATTAAAACTCAGGGGACCACAGGCAGAAATAAAGGTTGAGAGAATTTGATTTAAAATTGGAAGTTATTTGGAAAATATTACACGCACATAATAATATGAAACGTAGTTTGTAATTTAGAACGATTTTCTCTCTTTTTTTTAATGTTGCTGTTGTTGTTGTCCTGTCCTACCCAAAGGGGAGGAAGGAATGTTGACAGAGCCTGAGACAGGTTGGCCTTCTTTACGATAGATGGCGACACAACCTATCTCCACCACCACAATTTAGGCATGGAACTGGAGGCGAAGGAAATATTCTTCAGCCCCCTGCACTTGTGGTTTCTGCTGCAACCGCTCACAAGATTTTCGGACCCACTGATTTAACGAGCACGTACTCCGTGTGTACTCGGAGGGTATTTGGTGGCATCGGGCATCGAACCCAGGCCTTCCGGTCTGGAATCCGATGCTGTAACCACTAAGCTACCCACGGCCCTTTTTTTTTTAATGATTGAATGGATTGAAAGGGTGATTCAACCTGTAAGTAACTATTCGTTCGAGATGAAATCTTATCCACTTATACCCATGCAAACTATTTGATTATACCTGCTCATTTTACACGCCTTCATAGTTCGATTTTTATAAGTACTGTGTCATTCCCCACCACAAGGTCGGGGTTCAAATCCCGGGCTGGGTTAGGTCGACTCAGCCTTTCATCCCTTCAAGAGTTCGATAAATGAGTACCAAGCTTGCTTGGGAATTGAACACTGAGTGACAAACGACCAGCGGTTGTTGGTGTTTGAGAGTTTGAGTAAAAATCAGATATATAACAAGTTTTAAATTCAAATTTATCACCCCCTTTGACTTAAACCACACAACTAAAGGTAGAAAATACACAGTAACTATTTAGAAGAGATATCCCACGGCTTAAGTCAACATATAAGCATAATTTACTCCCCTTACTCTTGGAGATCTCTGGATTCCTCCGGTCGTAATTCTTAAGCTCAATTTTATAACTTATTCTCCAATTACCAATAATCGCCCATCCAGCGACTATCCGTCGACTAACTTCGCGTACCTAAATGTCAACGTTTAAATAGAACCACTCACTTGCATAACTAACGGCTTTTTCTTCGGAACCGTGATCTTAAAAAAGCGCATAAATGGATAATCTTCATAATATTTAGTGTCTTAGATTAGGATACATGTATGAAATTGTTTTAAGGACATTTTGGCAAAAATATTATTTCAATGCAGTATTTTGGCAAAAAATTAACTTAGAATAACCTTTTTTCAAAACGTATCCCTATTATAAATAATGCTTCTGTAATAATAATATTTGTGTGTGTGTGTGTGTGCTTATATAAAGTAAAGACTTCTCCAGAGAGTCTGAACTATTTTTTTTACGAAAAATTCACATTATTTTCAGAGTTACTACCCATTGAAATAATTATAGGCGTTTTTTCTTAAAATTTCTCCCTCGTTTGTAGTAAAATACGGATAAATCCACTTCTAAGGTATATATTTCAAAAATTCTTGTTCAGCCTCTGTACAAAGGTCTGAGCTATATATAGGCAAAATATTATAATAATAGAAGCATTTTTCATAAAAGGAGACTGTTTTGAAAATGGGCCAATCTATGTTCATTTTTTGTCAAAATATTGTACTTAAATAATTTTTTATTGTAATAACATTCTTAAAACAGTTTTATATACGTTTTCTAATATCATAAATATTATCCATTTATACGCTTTTGCAAAATCACGGTTCCGAAAGTAGTCGGATACCTTAAAAAGAACAATTTTACCCCCAGAGGATTAGTTGAAGGTTCGCGGATAGACCCGTTTCAGCTGGGGTTCTTAGTTAGACTGACCACGTGACCGAAACATCTGCACATGCACCCCAGCGTTTAAGGTTACGTAAACTAAAATAGGCACAGTAGGCTATAAGATGATAAATATTATCCATTTATGTTTTTTGCAAAATCAAGGTTTCCCAAAGTGTCGGATACCAAAAAAGAACAATTTTACCCCAGAGGATTAGTTGAAGGTTTGCGGAAAGATCCGTTTCAGCTGGGGTTTCTTCGTCAGACTGACCACGTGATCGAAACATCTGCACATGAACCCCAGCGTTTAAGGTTACGTAAACTGAGATAGGCACAGTAGGCTAAGATCAAAAATGTTATCCATTTATACGCTTTTGCAAAATCAGGGTTCGAAAGTATTTTATACCTTAAAAGAACAATTTACCCAAGAGGATTGTGATTTTTCGCGGAAAACCCCTTTTAGGGGGGGGTTTTCGAGACTGACCAGGGACAAACATTGCACATGCACCCCGCGAGGTACGTAAACTAATAGGACATGGCTATAAGATGATAAATATTATCCATTTAAAAGCTTTTAAAATCAAGGTTCCAAAAGTAGTCGGATCCCTTTAAAAAAAGAACTTTTTTTGGGATTAGTTAAAGGGTTTGCGGAAAGATCCGTTTAGCTGGGGGTTTTCGTTGACTACCAGACAAACAACTTCCATTTTAGGTCTAAGGTTACGTAAACTGAGATAGTCACAGTAGGCCTTGTCCCTCATGGGCTGTTGCGCCACTCAGTTCAGTTCAATGTGTCATTCAGCTAAGCCACAGTTAGCTTGCACATCATGTCAGAAGTTATTGTAAAAAATGTTTAGAAATTCCAAGGCAAAAAATAATTGAAAATTAGTAATTAATTAGTACGCAAATACCTAATTTTTAGGTATTTGAATCAAAAATTTAAATTCTTCCTTCAGGCTTTTTATGATGAATTAGTGAGAAAGATGTAGAATATCATTTTTTATACATTGTCTTTTCTAATGATCAAAGTGGAATCTCCAATGCCTCCTATGTAAATCTCAAGTTATATTCTGGGAATCAAGAGAATAAACGGGAATAATATGATTCGATAATGGCTACCTAGTTTATTCACTTTAAAAAAAAAATTGATAAGTTCTTACTTTTTCAGTTGTAACGCAAAATATCACTAACATAAAATTTTGTTTCAAATTAAAAGGAATAATTGCAAAGGAGAGCAATTTATCTGTCAGCATTATCAAATATAAGCAAAGATTAACAAGTTATCCATAAAAGTTACGCACATTGTCGAAATGAATCACCTTAGGATCACAATTAGGTAAAAATATATACCTAATTCATCACAGTTTGTTTGTGTGTGTGTTGATTCCAAATCTTTCACCTGTCGAGTGAAACAGAGGGTGTATTGAAGCGAATTCTTTTCCAGTGAATATCCTACTTATTCAGCTGTGTAACTCAAACACCTTTGGCCCATTTCGTAGTTAGTATCAAATCATTGGCTTACGTTGATGTATTCTCGTAATAAACAATTTGTTATTGGATAGCATCACTGTTTTCAAAAGGCAGTAAAAATTCTCTAAAATAGTGAAAAGTCTCCGAAACATATTACTCGTAAATATCAATAATAATAGGTATTCATTAAAACAAGTCATTCGTCACTTTAGAATGTTTTAGCCACTTGGCTTCCCAAATCTCAATAAAACCGACAAATATTAGGAAACACACTAGTTGAATGAATTTCAAAACTTATAAATTTTTTATTTCTAAACTTTTATGTGGCCACTGAAGCCGAATGGTTATGATAGTGAACTTGTGGCTGATTTTGTATTTGTCGAGCCGGGGATACGAGTCTTGGGTGCTCTTAAAGCACTGTTGGGTAGAGAGAGCTGATATACGTAAAATCTGTCGAGCATCAAATGAGTGAGTTTTTACTAACATCGCACTTAGGGATTACAATATCGGATCAAAAGTTCAATACCGGTATTCGAAATTTTTTTTATCTGGATACCGGCAGTTGAAATTTTAGAAAAAGAAAGAAAACTCAGGGTGTTTCTTTGTTTTATCTGCCACTTTATTAAAGTGTATATCTTGAAAAATCATCTATAATATACATTATGATGTATTTTAAAAAGAATACAATTTTAAAGTATAAAGGAACATTTTTTTTAAAAAAAAGTGTAAAAGTCCTAGTATTTTTCATTCCCTTCTAAAAATCTTCTATTGAATATTTTGGATATAGCTGATTTTGGTTTTTGAAATATTACTTAGAATGGTTACATATTTTAAAAAAGAGGGAGATTTAAGAAAACATTCCTTTTTAAGGGTTAATCCAAATTAATGTCATCAAATTTATAGTTGATCTGTACCGAATTTTTCAGAATTGGAAAAATTTTATAATAGAAACCCTTTTAAAAAGAAAATTTTGAAAAGATTATTTTAAATTTGAAATTTTTGTATTTTTTTTTTTCATTCAATTTTTATACATTAGTTAATCTTGCTAAATATATGGTTATCCATTTATGGGTTAAATAGTTGACATAATTGAAACCTAAAAAGTGTAATTTTACCTAAAATAATTTTTTAATAAAATGCAATGTGAATAAAAATTACAAATAAAAGAAAATTTTTCTAAATAAAAATTAAACATTTTTACTCTAACCTTCTATTTTCAAATAAAATTTTTAAGGCTTTGGAATCGTGGTTTGCTGAAATTTTTTCATCTGAATTTTAATTTGGAAAAGCAATTCCCACTCTCCCTTAGGTTTACATCCTCTTCCATAACTGTACCGAATTTTCAGAATGTGGATAAGTTTGTGGTAAATTATTTTAAAAATTTATAGATATAAATTACAAATTTGAATTATTTAGTTCTTTTCTTCTTTTTCATTCTTCTGAGCGATTAGTTATTTTGATCATTAATGGGTTAATTTTTTTGAGTTTTATATAAAAAACTAAAAAAAATTATTTTGGGCCCTAAAGTATGATATGTAAATGAATGTGAATAACAAAATCAAATTTAAAAAAATCTAAATATTACACCTTTCTTTCACAACTAAAATTTGTTTTCCCCGATACAAATATTTAAAACGCGTCGTGGTGCAGTATCGCTCTGAACCGTATTAGGATAGTTTTCCCCCCCCCCTTTAAGGCAAATTTTTTTTACTTTTCATAATTGTACGATGCAACTTTTTTACTCTGGGTTTAAATTTAAATTTCTCCCAATAGGGAGACATAAAATTAAAAGGTATACTATTTTGCTATGTTGGTGGCCCCTGAATACATAGTTGAGACACTTTTAAAAAGTTCTAGTAAATACCGAAAAAATGGTATTTAAACTTATGAATACCGGTATTACAAAACTGTACAAATGGCTCAAAATACCGGTATTCGGTATCCTGATATACCGGCATTCAATCCCTAGTCGCACTATAGGCCAACATGAAGATTATATGCGATGGACCTCGTAATGTTGGACTTCGTTCAAATGACGAGGACGACACCTCACTGGCGTAGCTTGGTCTGCGTGGGCCCTGTATCAATTTCTTGGACGCCCTTTTTTGGGGGCTCCTTAACATGCTACTTTTTTTTTGCTAAAATAAGTAGGGACTGCCTGATGCTTGGTGGTCCTGTATCATTGATACGGTGGCAGCTGCGCCCTTGACACCCTCTCACCAAACTACTACATCACATCAACAACAAGAGGACTTTGAGCCTAGACAGATTTAACGTTTATCAACCCCTCTCCAGTGGTTCTAGGGTTCGAGCACATGACATGTCGGCCACCTTGCCATGCCGCGGTAATCTTGCGGTTAATGTGACCATACCACAAGACTACCGCGGCCTGTCGAGGATCAAATTCCTCTCATTAGCGTAGTGCGGAAGTTTAGAGAATGGGGTGACAACTCAAATGCCTTTTGACTGGTGGCGCACACAAGGGAAGGGGGTCCTCGAGTCTACCCCTCAAAGCCCTTGATTTTTTTCCCGATTGATTATAATCCTATGCATATAGTGAGTAAAACTTAATTAAGTATTTGTTATTCAATAATTAATTTTATTAATTAATGCTAATTATTTATTAAATAATTAATTTTTTACTGTTTTTTTGTTCCCGAAAATCGACAAAATCAAAAGAATATGTTGGGTGGCGTATTGGAGCATGATACGAGAATGATGAACTTTCGACCCTGTGGACCCTCTCCCCTTCCCTTGAAAAATTCCCATGTGTGTGCACTACTGCCTTTGACTGATGTTCAAAATTACCCTAGTCAATAGCCCTAGAGTAGCTTCAAAGTGTAACTTTAATGATCAATCATTTTGGAATTTTATTTTTTTATATTTCGATAAATTTTATCGAAAAATCCATGCATCTTTGAACGATCGGTCAATTAAGATTTCGCTTACCACATATTGAAAACGGTCAACAAGGTCACAAAGCTTCAAATTCCATCACAGAAATTAGCATAAAATTAATACACTTATAAGTATTTCAAATGTGGTATTTTAACAATAACATATCACACGCTCAAAACAGTGTGTTCTCTGTAGAAAGAATTGGATAGATTAAGATGGATAGAGTCTGTTACAGCTGCATTGTAAATGAGAAAAGCAATCTTTTTGCCATCGATCAATCCTTTCTGACTGAAGGCGAACCTTGGACTTCTTTAAAGATACAGCCGTGATAATTAATACTTTGCTTCCCATACATAAATCATTGTTGACTTTTCAAGTACCTTTTAAAATTTTGCTTTATTACCGGGAGAAATAAAAAAACTGCGAGTGAGAGAGAGATAGTAAGAATTGATGCATCACATATAAAAGAGTGCTAAGGATTGAGAAATCGAAGATATTAGAAAAGGCAAGCAGAATGTATGGAGGTGCCGAAACGAATAATTAATTATAATACAACACGTTTAACCAATTACATTTGCATAATAATAGAATGCATGTTTTCAATCATAAAGGAAAATCATTTCTTCCAAAAACGTGATCAATATTTCATTTATATATTGGTCAAATAAATAAAGTAATGAATTTTCTGACAATAGAGGATTTATTTAAAACTAAAGGTTAAGTGAAAATATTCGGCTCAAAAGAAAATAGAAACTCTAATAATGAATATGCTTTACACAATCGGATTATAATTAGTAGTATCTCATGTTTTGAGATAATTACTCGTGTTCACAAATTTTTTTATGCATACAAAGAGAAAATACATAAATTCTTATTTAGAATAGTACTAATTTAAATACAGAAATGAATTAAGATATACATTTTAACATTTTATCTAGGCTTCATTCAGTGAAAAATTATCAGGATTATCATTGGGGAGTGAGTGCTTATAAACGTCGCACTATAAAACTACACGAGGGATACTGACGAAGGAACTCGTAATTTTGAACAATGGTTAAGTGATGAGGACGACACCTGAACTGGCACCCCTTCTCATTAACTTCCACGATATACGAACAGGAGGACGTTTGAACCTCGACAAACTAAACGTGCATCGGCCTCCTCTACACGGTGGGTCTTCAGCGGCACTTATCTCGAACTCACGACATGCTGGTCACGTGTCAGTGACCTTGGCCTTCTTAACAAGACTAAAGAAAGCTTCGTGATTATTCTTTGGAGGATTTCATGGTTAAGAAAAGATAGAAAATTCTATGACATGTTATTATAAATTATCATTGGGGAATCAATGCTCTTCTCAACTGCTTAAGGTATCCGACTACTTTCGGAACCGTGATTTTAAAAAAGCGTATAAATGGATAATTTTCATGATATTTAGTGTCCCTTAGATTAGAATACATATATAAAATTGTCTTAAAGACATTTTGATAAAAAAAATTATTTAAATAAATATTTTGGCAAAAATTAACTTAGAATAACCACAAAATTTCCCCCCTTTTGAAAAAAATTATACTAATATTTTGTGTATATAGCTCAGACCTTGAAGAGGCTCAACTATGATTTTTGAAAAATTCACATTATTTTCAGAGTTGCAACCCATTGAAATAATTATCGGCGTTTATTTCTTAAAACTTTTCCCCGATGTTGTCGTAAAACATGGATAAACCCACTTCTATAAGTTATATACTTCAAAAAAGTAGTTGAGTCTCTGTACATAGGTTTGAGCTATAGACAGGCAAAATATTATTATAATACAAGCATTTTTCGCTAAAGGAGAATATTTTGAAAATGGGTCATTCAATGTTATTTTTGTTAAAATATTATTAAATAATTTTTTTTTTAATACTATTTTAAAACAATTTTTTTATAACATTTTCTAATCTAAGGACACTAAAAATCAAAATATTATCCTTTATAAATTTTCAAAAAAAACCTTGAATTTTATTAATAATACTTTAAAATTATACTTTTAACGTTTGGGCCCACGTATTTAATATTTCTGGAAAACCAATGTTATTTTTTATTGTATTAAATTCTTTTTGTCGGTCTAATATCTCAACAATACTTACAATTATAGTAACCAATTATAATTTAACCGATTTTTGGACTAAACTTATTATTGTTAGCTGTGCTATAATTTGAAGTGAATATTAAATTGTAGTAAAGTGAAATTAATTTTATTTCTAGTAAAAAATTTTATATAAAGGAAATTAAAGTGAAATACGTTGGACATATTAAAAAAAAAATTTCGTAATGCAACCTCGTATGAGTTTTGTTAACTATAGCTTCAAACATTGGCTAAATTGAACCAAGCTGTAATTATACTGATTGAAGTTAATTGATTTCTTCATTCAATTAAAAGAAAGAGAATTAAAAAGAATTAAAAATCAAATAAATAATGGACGTTAAAAATTAAACCAAATATAGTAGATTCTAAACGAGAAAAAAAGCCAAATTCATGTCAAAGTACCAGTCTTAATTAACCTTGTTTTGAAATAGAAGAATACATATTTAAAGCTGTCATGTTTTCAGATATTTAGGCTCTGAACTGAACACACTCAACGGCTTAACCCCAGAGGTTCGCAACAGAGTTACTGCTGGTAACAGATGTTTTTTTTATGGACTTTAAAAATATTTAAAATCTAATTTCATCAGCAGAAAAACAAAACTACCCATTCACAAAGCATTGACAAGGCCCGTTCTCACATATGCTGCAGGAACGTGGGCAATGACCGAGAGAGACAAGGAGACTCTTGCTATATTTGAAAGAAGAGTCCTTGTAAATATATTTTTGGAGGCTTAAAATGTGATAAATTTGCAAAAACAATTCAGAAATTCATAAAATTTTTAAAAGAACTGATATTAGTTAAGGTATCGATTACTTCGAACCGTGATTTAAGCATAAATGGATAATTTCATGATATTTAGTGTCAGTTGATTAGAATACATGTATAAAAATTGTTTTAAGGACACATTTTGACAAAAAAAATTATTTAAATACAATATTTTTTGGGAAAAATTAACTTAGAATAACCTTTTTTCAAAATGTTCTCCTTTTGCGAAAAAATGCTTCTATATAATAATATTTTGCCTGTATATAGCTCAGACCTTTTTACAGAGGCTCAACTATGATTTTTGAAAAATTCACATTATTTTTATAGAGTTACAGCCATTTGAAATAATTATCGGCGTTTTTTTCTTAAAATTTCTCCCCTCTGTTGTCGTAAAACATGGATAAACCCACTTCTAAGTTATATATTTCAAAAATTCTAGTTGAGCCTCTGTACAGAGGTTTGACCTATATACAGGCAAAATATTATTATAATAGCAGCATTTTTCGCAAAAGGAGAATATTTTGAAAATGGATTCTATTTTCTTTTTTTGTTAAAAATTGTACTTAAATAATTTTTATTGTAATACTATTCTTAAAAAAATTTTTATATACTTTTTCCCAAATCAAAAGTGACACTAAATATCAAAAAATATTATCCATTTATACGTTTTTTGGGAAAATCACGGTTCCGAACGTAGTCGGATACCTTAAATTCATTGCAATACAAAGGTTAAAATGGGCAGGACACTTCATAAGATTGGATGACAATCGAATTACGAAAAAGATGATTGTGGCCACACAGACCGTATGGAAATTCGAAAAAGGGAAAAACCAAGTTTCTTGATTGTTTTGCCTAGAAAAGATCTAAAACTATGACAGTCAGAAACGGGAAAAAAGTTCGGGCCAAGAACAGGACAACCTGGGGGAATTCTTGGGAAAGGCCCAAAAGTTCAATCTGGGCTGTGGGCCTTGGGGAAGGGAAAGGGAATGGTATATTCATGATTGAGTTCAATGAGGATCTCCTTAGTGAAACAGTTATTTATTATTTTACGTCAGACTAAATAAAGAAACAAATATCAAAACTAAAATTAAGGGAAAAGAACATGGAAGGTTTTATAGCGATCACAGGTTCCTTCCTCTCTTGGCTCGTACTTAAGTTGAGTGGCCGTTAGAGGGCGCTTCCGCTGCTTGGAACAGTCTGTTGCAGTAATTATGACAAGAAAGATTACAATATGCTATGTTTTGAAAATAATTTTGAAAAATTGTTTCAGAAAAAAAATATATATGGAAATTTGAGATTAGTTAATAAGTCAGCAATTAAACTTTTTCAAAAATAAATTAAGCAAAACAGAAAATAGTTGTTATGGAGCATATATATATATATATATATATATATATATATATATATTACGACTAATTATAATAACTTAACAGTTACTTCTTTTTAGATTAAGGGATTTCAGTAGAAATAATGTGTATGTGCTTGCATAGGAAGTGTGTTTATTTTACTGTAGTATTCTAAAAATATTTTTCTAAAATATTAACAAAAATTGTCCGTAATAATTAAAAATTTAATACTGGCAAAATTTATTGAGTGCTATAAGAATTAATCGAATTTAAATTTAATTAAAAAAAGAACTATGCCTTGAGACACAGATTAAAAATCTTTTTTTTATGGAATAGGTTTTTAAAATAGAGGGGGTTGACCAGGAATAAAATTTTTTTACTACGCTTTTTACGACCTATTTATGAAATAAATTTGAATCACCCAAAAAAATTTACCCTTATATTTCGAAATTTTTTTAACCTAAAAAATTTAAACACGTCATCACAGCATTGTTTTTTTTTTTTCCAAGGAACGAGAGAAAAGTAAAAATTTATTGGGGAAATAATATTTCAAAAAAACTGCACCCATAACATACATTTTGAAGGTTAAATTTCCACTTTAGAATACATTTTATCCTCATTTTTAACGATGAAATACTAAAGGAAATGTTAGAATAAACGAAACCCCTAAATAAAACTTAAAAATTTTGGGAAAATACCCAAACAATAAATCTGTTAGTAAAGGCCATTAAAGCCCAGTGTGGTACCCATTTTACTCACTCTTTTACAGGAAACCCAATAGCTTTAAACGTAGCTTCTGACTGCGGGCCAGCTTCCAAAAAAAATTGTAAAAAGTTGTTCCCAGAAAAAATATAGCGGTATTGTTTGTATTCACCGTATGTATAAATTGTTTTTTTTCCCTCGTATATTACAGTAGTTTTTACTCTTTTTTTATTGATCCTTCCTTCCCCCCCTTTTCTCTTTTTTTCCCAGTTCATGGCACGATTGTGCTTGCATGGTCATACATCAGGCTCGAACAATGTCGTTCCCTACGAGTAAGTCGTTTACTTGTCAGCCATTTCCTTTTCAGTTTATTATTTTTGTTTTGGGGGTTTTTTTTTTATACGGTGGACGCGTTCGAATGCGAAATGAAACAAATTATTTAATTCTAAACAGGTTCTTGTTGAAATTTATGATGCGCCGAAAATGAAGGGGAAAGGGGTACAAATTGCTAATGCCCTTTTTGCAGGCCATCCGGCTGAAAATTTTCTCGGGGTACCCCCAAGCTCTGAATCTATTAATCATTTCCGGACTAAAAGGGGATTAATGACTGTCCGATTAATGGATAATAATTTATTTAATTTTAAATAGAGGTTGACGTTCCTTTATCGTAATAACTTCCCCATTAAAAAATTTAAATATTGATTTAATTTTTTGCGCATGCAGAAACAGGGGGTGGTCCCGAGGACAACCCCGTCATTACTCTTCAGCCATTGAGGGCCAATTTTTTTAGTGTCACATCTGGCGCCTAGGGGGCGATTTTTTGGCTATCTCAATACAGACATGCATTTTTAAAGGGGGGACTGCCAAACTTTCTTTTTTTCGACTGATTGTACAAAGATAGACAAAAAAACAAAATCCCAAAAGAGAGGTTAAATTTCCCAGGATGATATTGTGAAGATAAAATAGAACCGGGTTTCGAAAAATTAGCCAAAAGGAAATTTCTACTTTTTCCCTGCACGAATCAATTAGTGGGGCTAATTCGGGGAAAAAAAAATACAGGTTTTAATTGATGTAAACAAGTTGTTGAGAAAGAAGTTTTTTTATGCTGTTGACCTACCTCAACAATTATAAAAAACAAAAATTCTGTTCAAAATCAAAGTAGTAATTGTTTTAGGTAAATTGACTTTTTGTAGATTATAAAAAGGGGGATTGTGTAGATGCTTTTCCAAAAAATTGATCCGACAAAATAAAAACTTCTTTTAGTTTTTATGGTTATATCTATCTATAAAAAAATAAAGGGGGAAAAACTTTTGAAGGTTTTTTGGGATGCTAATAAGTGCGAAGATGGATGTGATGATAGTTTTTTTTAGGATGGGAAAATTTTAAACGATAGAGATGACTGTTTGAAAAATTAATAAAATCTCAATTTTAAAAAATGTTACACAATATATTAAAAAAATTTTTGATGTTCCATGATAGAGAATAACTTTACGGGAAATTTTGCGTTTTGCCCATTTATCTGAATGCCCCCCAAAATTCAAAGGGATTTTTTTTTAAAATTTCATTTTGATGTTCTTTTTCATAAACATCCAAAAATTTTATTCAATTCTCGAAGTTCATTTTTGGAGTTCAATAAAAAATTTAAGCGGGAAAAAAAAAATTTTTTTAATTGTTCGAAGGTGAGAAAACAAAAAAGAAAGTATTTAACGCTAAAAAATTATTGATATTTTTTTTTCTACTTTTTTTTTTAAATTTACATAAATTAATCAACATTTTTTTTTTTTAAAAATTTTTTTTTTTTAAAAAAGACATTTTTTGCAAACTTTAGATTTTACTCTTAGATTTTTGAAAATAAGAAGATGCATTTTAGAATATATATTTGAATAGATGATATTTTAAAATATTTTTATTATGTTTAAATAATGTGTAATAATTGCTGAAAAGTGCTGCAGTCAAAAATTTTTAATATTTTTAAAAAAAAAACTTTTTATTTTTAAAAATATAACTTTTCTAACATTGTGTGGTTTTGTTTACTTTTAATAAAATCTCATAATTATCATCGGCAGGAAAATTGAAAACTTTAGATAAGGGCCCAAACCCCTAGGACTGTGAGCCATTGAACATTGGTGAAAATTAGTGATATATATAAATACATTGTGAGGTATGAAAATTAGTTATATATATAAATACGTTATGAGGTATGAAAATTAGTGATATATATAAATACATTGTGAGGTATGAAAATTATGAAATATATAAAAAACATTGTGTGATATATATAAATACATTGTGTGTTTAAAATACATTGTGAGGTATGAAAATTGTGAAATATATAAATACATTGTGATATGAAAATTAGTAAATATATAAATACATTGTGATATGAAAATTAGTATATATATAAATACATTGTGAGGTATGAAAAAGGGGAAATATATAAATACATTGTGAGGTATGAAAATTATGATATATATAAATACATTGTGAGGTAGAAAATTGGGGATATATATAAATACATTGTGAGGTATGAAAATTAGTGATATTTATAAATACATTGTGAGGTAAGAAAATTAGTGATATATATAAATACATTGTGAGGTATGAAAATTAGTGATATATATAAATACATTGTGAGATATGAAAATTAGTTATATATATAAATACATTGTGAGGTATGAAAATTAGTGATATATATAAATACATTGTGATGTATGAAAATTGTGATATATATAAATACGTGGGTATGAAAATTGTGTATATATAAATAATTTTGAATGAAAATTAGTGATATATATAAATACATTGTGAGGTATGAAAATTAGTGATATATATAAATACATTGTGAGGTATGAAAATTAGTGATATATATAAATACATTGTGTGATATATATAAATACATTGTGTGATATATATAAATACATTGTGTGATATATATAAATACATTGTGAGGTATGAAAATTAGTGATATATATAAATACATTGTGAGGTATGAAAATTAGTGATATATATAAATACATTGTGAGGTATGAAAATTGTGAAAAATATAAATACATTGTGGGGTATGAAAATTAGTGAAATATATCAATCCATTGTGAGGGATGAAAATTAGTGATAGATATTACATTGTGAGGTATGAAAATTAGGTATGTATAAATACATTTGAGGTATGAAAAAAGGGGAAATATATAAATACATTGTGAGGTATGAAAATTAGTGAAATATATAAATACATTGTGAGGTATGAAAATTAGTGATATATATAAATACATTGTGAGGTATGAAAATTAGTGATATATATAAATACATTTGGGTATGAAAATTAGGATTTTATATAAATACATTGTGATATGAAAATTAGTGATATATATAAATACATTGTGAGGTATGAAAATTAGTGAAATATATAAATACATTGTGAGGTATGAAAATTAGTGATATATATAAATAATTTGGGGGATAAAATTTGTGAAATATATAAATACATTGTGAGGTATGAAAATTAGTGAAATATATAAATACATTGTGAGGTATGAAAATTAGTGATATATATAAATACATTGTGAGGTATGAAAATTAGTGAAATATATAAATACATTGTGAGGTATGAAAATTAGTGAAATATATAAATATTGTGAGGTATGAAAATTAGTGAAATATATAAATACATTGTGAGGTATGAAAAATTAATGAAATATATAAATCATTTTGAGTAGAAAATTATGAAAAAATATAAATACATTGTGAGGTATGAAAATTAGTGATATATATAAATACATTGTGAGGTATGAAAATTAGTGATATATATAAATACATTGTGAGGTATGAAAATTAGTGATATATATAAATACATTGTGAGGTATGAAAATTAGTGATATTTATAAATACATTGTGAGGTAAGAAAATTAGTAATACATAAATAATTTTGAGGTAGAAAATTATGATATATATAAAAAAATTTTTGGGGGTTGAAAATTAGTGAAAATATAAATACATTGTGTGATATATATAAATACATTGTGTGATATATTAAATACATTGTGTGATATATATAAATAAATTTAGTATGTTTAAGATATATATAAATACATTGTGAGGTATGAAAATTAGTGAATTTAAAAAATCATTGTGAGGTATGAAAATTAGTGAAATACGTAATCCTCGATTACCAATTTCAAATCTCGTCGACTCATTTTTTTTTTGAAATTGGTGAAATTTGTTATGTGATTGAAGAACTTGCCGATCTTACTAGACAAATAAATTTAGAAATGGATAGGATGACGTTCAAAAACCGGTTTTTTAAAATTTTGGAGCTATAAATGTACGAGCAAGAGCAAAATTGAAAGCCAGTTTTTGCCCGTTCAATCAGAAGATCGAATAACAATTTGATAGAAGGCCAATAAAAAAAAGGTCACAAAATTTTGAAAATTTAAAACCCCAATGATGATGCTTTTTCAACCAAGGAAAAAAAAAAATTATTAGCAGTTTTCTACGAGGAAATTTTGAAAAAGAAAAATTTTTGCCCGGAATATACAATTAAAGCAGATTTAAAAATGTTAGTTAGATTTTATGCCCAAAAACATCAAAATAGCTTCAGTTTGAGATTTTGTATTTATCTTCGACTTTATTAAGCTTTTTTTTTTATTTTTTTTCTTTTTTGGCCTAGAATAAAAAATTTATATGTATTTATATCGTCGGCCTAATTATCGATTTTGGGAACTCCACCGGTGCGATTTGATATAGGAGGCAACGCGCCGCCGGCGATTCCTTAACCCTTTTGTTTTGCACCCCAGCCCCAGTCCCGCCCGCTTTTAATTTATTCCTCGATCAGTGTAATACTATTTTTTTTTACAAAAAAACTAGATTTTAAGGGGAGAGGTGGTGGCAAGATTTTTAACATAAAATACAACAGAAATAATATTAATGTATTCCCTTTCCCAGATAAAAAAATTTTTTACACTATTTTAAGCGTTTATTCACAAATGCTGAGCAGAGATCCCGTTTGAAAAAAATAACAACCCCAACACTAATATACGTTATCCCCATGGCAACCACATTGATTGATTGATTGATTAAATATTAACGTCGCACTGTTCAGCAACACGAGGGTTTTGGGGGGACCCGTAATTTTGAACATGGTCAAGGACGATAACCACATTATCGCCCAAAAAAAATAAAGAAACCATATTGTAATATTATCACCATTTGGGGAACATAAACAACTTGGCCCTCCCCTACTGTATCAAATTTGCATCCCAGTGGAGCGCAGTCTATAATTGACCGACGATATGCGAAATTCCCCCACGCGTTATCCTTGTTCCAATTTTCGCAAAATTTGTTTTTTATTTTATCAAATAATCAAGTATTTGAACCGAGAAGAGATTGTTGTTAGAATTTGAAATGGAGTACGTTAAATAGTTTCCAATGCGTAAAACTAAATGCATAAAATTTTTTATAAAGGATTTGTGTGTTTACGTTACTTTGGGTCAAAACCCCAAGGCCTTTTTTCATTCTTTCAGCAAAAAAACGCAAGTTTTTTCAAAAAATTTTTTAAAAGGATATTTTTGAAAATTTTAAAACATTTTCGATGAAACTTTTAGGTATTTAAATTCTTCTTTTTAAAAATTCAGAGGCTTTTCCCCAAAATTGTCCTTCATTAAAACGCAATATATTTTTAAAATATATATAAGAGAGAGAGAGAGAGAGAGAGAAATATCAACTATAAATAAAAGAAAGAAATGCAAAAATAAAATTCATTTTTTTCGTTTAAATTATTTTTTTATCTCAAAATTTTTTTTTTTACGGAAGAATTTGCTTGATTAAAAAACAATTTGTCCAAAATTTATTTTAAAAGCTTTTTTTCATGGGGTTGAATATTTGATTGACAAAAAAAATGCATATTGTGAGAAAACCAAATAAAAGACCGAAAAGAGATATATGCCACAGAATTTTTCCCCTCAATTTTTTGTAACTGGGGCATGTTAATTAAACATAAGTAGAAGTAATTTGTAATGGTCTCAAGTTGTACTGAAACCAAATCCAGCCCCCTTTAAAGTTAATTTATTTGGGAAAAAAAAATTTAAATTAAATTTTTAAAAAATATCATAGTTTTGGTAAAAAATGTTGATCCTTTTGCAAGACCAATTCTAATTTAAACTTGTTGTTATGTTAATAAAAGGAATAATTTTAACTTCCCCTGAGGCTCGACAGCCCAGGGGGGCCTTGGCCTTTCAAGAAACCTTTTCCAGGCCAGCTTTTCTTCCCGCTAATGTTCTCCATTTTTTTTTCAAAACTAGGAAATCTTTTTTTTGGCCATCAATCCATTTGCCAATTGGTTTGGGCAGGACTTTTTATGGTACGGCTTCACCATTTTGAAGCGTGGTCGCCCATTTTAAATTTTTGACTTTATGGGGAAAAAAAAAAGTCGATTTTTATATGAGTATATAGTTCGAAATTTTATCTTTTAATACGTGCCATTTTCTTGAATTCCCCCAAAATCATTCTAAAACTTCCTTTCGTAGGTACTTACATGTTCTATCTTTCGAGACATGGACCCAAATTTCACAAAAATCTTAACTAGTCAATAAAAATAACCCCTTTTCATCAGTTATTAAATCAAGGAAAAAGAAATACGATTGAACAAAAAAAATCGCTGATATATGGGGGGAAAAAAATTTAAATTTAAAAAATGGGTGTCGAAAAAAAAATTTTGAAAAATTTTTTTGAAAAAATATATGGAAATTTTTAGAAAAGTCAGCAAAAACCTTTTCAAAAAAAAATTAAGAAAAAAAAAAAAATAGTTGTTATGGAGAAAATATATATATATATTATATATATATATATTACTTTTAAATTTAAATAATAATTTAAACCAGTTATTTTTTAGATTAAGGACAGAAAATAATTTTATGTGTTTTGCATGGGAAGTGTGTTTTTTTTTACTGTATTTAAAAAAATATTTTTCTAAAATATTAACAAAAATTGTCCGTAATAATTAAAAATTTAATACTGGCAAAATTTATTGAGTGCTATAAGAATTAATCGAATTTAAATTTAATTAAAAAAAGAACTATGCCTTGAGACACAGATTAAAAATCTTTTTTTTATGGAATAGGTTTTTAAAATAGAGAGAGAGAGTTGACCAGGAATACATATTTTACTACTGTTTCTTTTACGACCTATTATGAAATAAATTTGAATCATCCTAAAAACTATCCTTATATTTCGAAACTTTTTACCTGAAAATTTAAAACACGTCATCACAGCATTGTTTTTTTCTTTCAAGGAACGAGAGAAAAGTACAATTTATTCGAAATAATATTTCATAAAACTGCACCCATAACATACATTTTGAAGGTTAAATTTCCACTTTAGAATACATTTTATCCTCATTCTTAACGATGCGAAATACTAAAGGAAATGTTAGAATAAACGAAACCCCTAAATCAAACTTAATAATTTGAGAAATACCCAAACAATAAATCTGTTAGTAAAGGCCATTAAAGTCAGTGTGGTAGCCATTTTACTCACTCTTTTACAGGAAACCCAATAGCTTTAAACGTAGCTTCTGACTGTTGCCAGCTTCCAAGAAATTGTATAAAGTTGTTCCCAGTAAAATATAGCGGTATTGTTTGTATTCACCGTATGTATAAATTGTTTCTTTTTTCCGTCGTATATTACAGTAGTTTTTACTCGTTTTATTGATCCTTCCTTCCCCCCCCCCTTTGCTCTTTTACCCAGTTCATGGCACGATTGTGCTTGCATGGTCATACATCAGGCTCGAACAATGTCGTTCCCTACGAGTAAGTCGTTTACTTGTCAGCCATTTCCTTTTCAGTTTATTATTTTGCTTGGTGGTTTTTTTTTTTATGTATATACGGTGGACGCGTTCGAATGCGAAATGAAGCAAATTATTTAATTCTAAACAGGTTCTTGTTGAAATTTATGATGCGCCGAAATGAAGGGAAGGCGTACAAATTGCTAATGCCCTTTCTGCAGGCCATCCGGCTGAAAATGTGTCTCGGATATCTCAAGCTCGTAATCTATTAATCATTTCGGACTAAAGGTGATTAATGACTGTCCGATTAATGGATAATAGTGATTAATTTCAAATAGAGGTTGACGTTCCTTTATCGTAATAACTTCCTCATTAAAATTAACTATTGATTTAATTTTTGCGCATGCAGAAACAGGGTGTGGTCCTGAGGACAGACAGTCATTACTCTTCAGCCATTGAGCATAATTTTTCAGTGTCACATCTGGCGCCTAGATACGATGTCTCTTGGCTATCTCAATACGAGACATGCATTTAAGGGGAGTGACTGCCAAACTTTGCTTCTTTTTCGACTGATTGTACACATAGATAGACAAAACACAATAATCAATAGAGACGTATAATTCCTAGGATGATATTGTGAAGATAGATAGAATCCAGATTTCGAAAAATAGCCAAGAGGAAATTACTACTTTTCAATTACACTGCACGAATCAATTAGTGAGCTAATTCGGGGAAAATATACAGGTTTTAATTGCATGTAAACAAGTTCTTGAGAAAGAAGTTTATTTATGCTGTTGACCTCAACAATTATAAAAACACAAAATTCTGTTCAGATCAAAGTAGTAATTGTTTGAGGTAAATTGACTTTGTGTAGATTATAAAAGGTGGATTGTGTAGATGCTTTTGGTCAAAAGATTGATCAGACAAAATATAAACATCACTTATTAGTTTTTTATGGATTATATCTATCTATAAAAAACTAATAAGTGATGCTTAGAGTTGTTTGTATGCTAATAAGTGCGAAGATGGATATGATGATAGTTTATTTAGGATGGGCATTGTAAACGATAGAGATGACTGTTGAAAAATTAATAGAAGTCTCAATTAAAAACTGTTAGCACAATATATTAAAAGAGTTTTTGAGTTCCCTGATAGAGAATAACTTACGGGAATTGCGTTTTTGCCTATTTATCTGAATGCACCCGCAAAATTCATAGGTATTTTTTAAATTACATTTTGATGTTCTTTTACATAAACATCTGAAAATTTTATTCAATTCTCGAAGTTCATTTTGAGTTCAATGAAAAATTAAGCGAAAGGAAAAAATTTTTTTTTTCGAAGGTGAGAAAACAAAAACGAAAGTATTTAACGCTAAAAAATTATTGATATTTTTTTCTACTTTATTTTTTTAAATTTACATAAAATTAATCAACTTATTTTATTTTTACTAATTTTTTTTTTAAAAGACATTTTTTGCAAACTTTAGATTTTACTCTTAGATTTTTGAAAATAAGAAGATGCATTTTAGAATATTTGAATAGATGATATTTTAAAATATATTTATTATGTTTAAATTATGTGTAATAATTGCTGTAAATAGTGTTGCAGTCAAAAAAAGTTTTAATACTTTTTTAAAAACTGTTGTATTTTAACAAATATAACCTTTTCTAACATTGTGTGGTTTTGTTTACTTTTAATAAAATCTCATAATTATCATCGGCAGGAAAATTGAAAACTTCTAGATAAGGCCAAGCCCCCTAGGACTGTCGAGTCATTGAACATTGGTGAAAATTAGTGAAATATATAAATACATTGTGAGGTATGAAAATTAGTGATATATATAAATACATTGTGAGGTATGAAAATTAGTGATATATATAAATACATTGTGAGGTATGAAAATTAGTGATATATATAAATACATTGTGAGGTATGAAAATTAGATATATATAAATACATTGTGTGATATATATAAATACATTGTGAGGTATGAAAATTAGTGAAATATATAAATACATTGTGAGGTATGAAAATTAGTGAAATATATAAATACATTGTGAGGTATGAAAATTAGTGAAATATATAAATACATTGTGAGGTAGGAAAATTAGTGATATATATAAATACATTGTGAGGTATGAAAATTAGTGAAATATATAAATACATTGTGAGGTATGTACTAGTGATATATATAAATACATTGTGAGGTATGAAAAATTAGTGATATATATAAATGTGAGGTGTATGAAAATTAGCATATTTATAAATACATTGTGAGTAGTATGAAAATTAGTGATATATATAAATACATTGTGAGGTATGAAAATTAGTGATATATATAAATTCATTGTGAGGTATGAAAATTAGTGATATATATAAATACATTGTGAGGTATGAAAATAAGTGAAATACAGTAATACCTCGACTTACGCGAACCCGAAGTTACGCCATTTTCAAATCTCGTCGACTCATTTTTTGTTTGAGGGGGGGAAAAATTGGTGAAATTTGTTATGTGATTGAAGAACTTGCCGATCTTACTAGACAAATAAATTTAGAAATGGATAGTGATGACGTTCAAAAACTGCTGGATTTCTATAATTTATGAGCTCATAGAAGTGTAGGAGCAAGAGCAAGACATTGAAGAACTCGAGTCTTTGAACCCAGTTCAATCAGAAGATCGAATAATGAATTTGATAGAAGGCCTAATAGAAAAAAAGGTCACACAAATTTTAGAAAATTTAAACTCCAATGATGAGTGCATGTTTTCAACAAAACAAGGAATAAAAAAAATTATTAGCAGCTTTCTACGAGGAAATTTTGAGAAAAGAAAAATCTTTGATCCGGAATACTACAATTAGATAGCTAGATTTATGAAGATGTTAGTTAGATTTTATGACCAAAAAAACATCAAAATAGCTTCAGTTTGAGATTTTGTATTTATCTATCTAAGACTTTATTAAGCATTTTTTTCTTATTATTTTCTTTCATCTTTGGCCTAGAATAAAAATAATTTATATGTATTTATATCGTCGGCCTAATTATCAGACTGTGGAACTCCACCGGTGTTACTGATTTGATATAGGAGGGCAACGCGCCAAGCGCTTTTTGGCGCGATTCCTTAATCCTTTTGTTTTGTCTACGCCATGCCTCAGTGCACGCTCCGCTTTTAATTTATTCCTCGATCAGTGTAATCACTACTTTTTTTTTATTTCATAATAAAACTAGATTTTGAAGGGAGAGGTGGTGGCAAGATTTTAACATAAAATAAATACAACAGAAAGTAATATTAATGTATTACACTTCCAGATATAAATTATTTACACTACTTTAAGCGTTTATTACACAAATGCTGAGCAGAGATCCCGTGGAAAAAAAATAACAACCCCAACACTAATATACGTTATCCCCATGGCAACCACATTGATTGATTGATTGAATATTAACGTCGCACTGTTCAGCAACACGAGGGCTTTTGGCGACGGACCACGTAATTTTGAACCATGGTCAAGTGACGATGGCAACCACATTATCGCACGATAAAAATATCAAAGTAAACCATATTGTAATATTATCACCTATCTTGGCGAACATAAACAACTTGGCGCCTACCCCTACTGTATCAAATTAGCATCCCAGATGGAGTTACGCAGTCTGATAATTAGACCGACGATATGCGAAATTACACCCCGACTTACGCTGTTATCACTCTGTTCCAACTATCGCGTAAATTTGTTGTTTTATTTTATCAAATAATCAAGTATTTGAACCTGAGATAGAGATTGTTGTTAGAATTTGAAATGGATGTACTTGATTAAATAGCTTTCCACATGCGTAAAACTAAATGCTTATCAAATTTTATACAAGGATTTGTGTGTTTACAGTTACTTTGGGCTCGAAACTATGAGACTCGTTTTCATTCTTTCAGCAAACAAAACTGTCAAGTTATTATCAAATAATTTTATTAAAAGTTGATATTTTTTGTTTACAATTATTATTACATTATTCGATGAAACTTTAGGTACTTTAAATTCTTCTTTTTAAAATTCAGAGGCATTTCCCAAAAATATGTCCTTACATTAAAATCGCAATATATATATATATATATATATATTATATAGAGAGAGAGAGAGAAATATCAACTATAAATAATAATGTAAGAAATGCAAAAATATAATTCACCTTTTTCGCTTAATTATATTTCTTTATCTCAAAATTTTTATTTCTACTTGAATGAATTTGCTTGATTCATAAAGCAATTGTCCAAAATTTATTTTTATAAAGCCTTTTTTCATGTGGTTGAATATTTGATTGACAAAATAAAATGAAACGGGATATTGTGACGTAAATCAAGATATAAGACCGATAAAGAGATATATGCGTACACAGAATATTTTTGTCCTCTATAGGTTTTTTGTGAATCTGGTGTGCTATGTTAATTAAACATAAGTGGAAGTAATTTGTAATGGTGTCAGAGTTAGTACTGAAACCAAATCCAGTCTTTTATAAAGTTAATTTATTTGGAAAGAAAAATTTAAATTAAATTTTAAAAAATATATGCATAGTTTTGGTAAAAAATGTTGATCCTTTCTCTTTGCAAGACGCATAATTCTAATTTAAACTTGTTGTTATGTTAATAATAGGAATAATTTTTAACTTCCTTCCTCTGTGGCTCGACAGCCCAGGGTGGGCCTTGGCCTTCTCAAGAAACCTTTTCCAGGCCAGCTTTCTTCCTGCTAATGTTCTCCAATTTTTAGTTCTCAAAACTAGGAAGTCTTTTTCAAGGCCATCAATCCATTTGCCAATTGGTTGGTCATTGAAGACTTTTTTAGTGGTACGGTCTTCGACCATTTTGATAGCGTGGTCTGCCCATTTAATTTGTTGCACTTTGATGAGGTAAAGAAAGTCAGATTCTTTATATGAGTGATATAGTTCGAAATTTGATCTACACTACGTGCCATTTTCTTGAATTCCTCCAAAAATCATTCTTAAAATCTTCCTTTCGTAGGTACTTATCATGTTCTCATCTGTTCGAGACATGGACCAAGTTTCACATGCATAAATCTTTAACTAGTCAATAAAAATAATCCTCTTGCATCAGTTATTAAATCAAGGAAAAAGAAATAACGATTGAACAAATAAAACATAACTGCTGTATATATGGGAGAAAAAAATTGAATATTAAAATATGCGATGTCTTTTTCTCATATAATGATTCACGTATTTAAAATTGTTTGCATATATTTGCATAATATTTTATGCTTGTTGTTATAGGCAATGACACATGTCACTTCAACTAAAGTTTTTTTTTTTTTACTGATTCCCTTTATGCCATGTTAATTATTCGTTACAAAGATATAATACGTCATAATAAAAAGAAACCGGATGATTAAAAAATAAAACAAATTATCCATGCGATTTCTATTAGCAAAATTAAAGTATTTATTAATAAATAAGACAAAAATTAAGAGGAGGGGTTTTAAATAGGGGGGAAATGTTAAATAAATAAAAGTAAAAAGGGGGGAAATTTTATGAATAATTAGCAATTTCAGAATTTTGAATACATGACCCAAAATTATAAATATTGTTTATTTAGAATATTATTATTATATTACCTTTCAATTTATGCAATCTTCAGTGTTAATTAATCATTTATAATTTATCAATAAATCCTTCAAACTGATAAAATTTAATTTTTATATATTTCGAATCCAGCAAAACGTAAAAAACAAATTAAACTCATTTTTTTTTTAAAAAATTGTTTTCCTGCAGTTGTTTAATATAATTACTGGATTTAACAAACATTAAAATATTGTTTACTTATTTTATTTTTTATTTTAATTCAGAACACTTTTTTTAAGTTAATTATTTCATATAATAAATTCCAAAATGCACTGCATATATATACAGAAGTCAAGTATATTAATTTACACCAATTAAAATATATAGTTTCACATTATTTTCTAAGATTTTAGTATTCAAAAATTTAATATTCAAAAAAATTAATATTGGAAGTATCCATAAATATACCCGATGGAATTTAATTTCTACATGATATTTTAAGTACTTAAATGTAAAATATTAAAGCACATTAATGACATTTCGTTGTAATCATTATGATTTTAAATTGTCATTTTAAACTGTAATATAAGGAGCTTGTATTATTGCAATTATTAAATCTAAACCTCATCGTATAATATAAGAAAAAAATATATAAGAAGAAAAAACAAAATATGTAGTATAAAATATGTATAAAAATATGTATAAAAATAAAAACAAAAAAATCCACCTCATTATGTAGTACATATATAACACAACTAACCAACTCATTTTTAAAGACAGAGAGATTTAACTAACTTTATTACAAACTGTTGTTGAATATGGTTCAACTTTGGAGAGGTTTGAAGAATATAAATACAATATTTTAAAAGATCTGATTAAATTATGAAACTAATTATGGTGATGTTTATAAAGATATTAAAGTTCTGCAGAAAGATTTCAATATTATTTATATAGTTAAGGAACCTGGTAATTATGCCATTATTTGTAAATGCTATCAAAGGCTTAACTAATTTATACTGCAATGGCTTAGCAATTTACCTGCTAGCAATATTTTAATTGTTTCATACTTACATTTATTTGAAATACTATATATGCTGATAACAATGATTTTTTACAAATATACATTGATGATTTAATTATTGATAAAAACGAGAGAGAGACAGTTTATATACCTAAGGTTATTTTTAACCCTAATTACATAAAACTTATTAAAGCTAGCAATAATTATATTACTTTATAATACCTGGATCAGTGGCGTAACGTAGAACATTAGCCCCCTCCCCTCAAACTCAAGTTTTGGGGCCCAAGCCCAAATACGTACTTAGCGTCAGTTAAGCTTTGGGGCCCCTAGAGTCCCTGCCCCCCCACTACGCAATGCGGGGGTGTACGTTACGTCACTGACCTGGATACAGCTTTGCATATTATGGATCATAAATTGAATATTAGTAATATAAGTAAAAAAAAAGGAATTCTTTAATTTTAATATTATGAAAGTTCCATTCTGGGAACAGTAATATCATATATAAATTTATGACATTTTAATCCTTAGTTATTTTTAAAGTAATTCTTTTTTAATTTAAATAGATTGTGCATAAATTATGTAAATTCATAAATTCTATTCATTATTTTCTTCAAGATTTCAACCATTTATATAAACTCAAGAAGAGAGGTTGACTAGCCAAAAAAGATTCTAACCCCTTTTTAAACAGTTCTACCATTAAAATCACTTTTCTTCACCAAATTTTAAAATTTAAATACATAAACTTTTTTTATCTCACCAGAATATATATTGGTGTGTTGTAGTTTTTTTGGAAAGTCCATTAACAGTTTTAATTAAAAACCTAGGAATTTTTTGAAAATTTTTTCCCGCTTTTTAGCTAAAAGTTCCTTTTGCATTAATATTTCGCAAATACATTACTTCCTAAAACAAAATAAAACAAAAAAATATAAAATAGTAAAATTGATTGAATAAAAAGAATTATATAATTATTTGTTCCAAAATTGACGAAATTGGGGATTGTGGGCAAATAACAGAAATCAACGAAAAGTGTAAATTTACTGCCTTTTTTGGCGAGAAATGGGAAACAGGATATCCAATCCAGAATGAATTCATTATCTAGTGTACAGTAAATCGCCAAATTCAAAGAAAAGTCGTCAAATCCAAAGGGCCTATACTACACTTGAGCCCAAGTCAACATAGACATGGGGTCACAAATCACGTTTAGTCGAAGTAATTCACTAAAACAGTTATGAAGGATGTCATTTCGAATGGAATACAACGGAGCAATAAGTGGTAAGAAATACATTTATTGACGTAAAGCATGTTGGCAATACGAACGGTTCGACGTCAGAAATACAGCGACAAGGGATAGTCACAGGAATTGTTCGAGTTTGCGGTCGCGTAGGTCATGGCACAGCCGACACCGATAGACGAAGGATTATCAGACAAGTTCGAACAAATCCGTTGTGCTGGCGATATCAGCTGAAGACATGACGAACCATGCCGTGAGATTCTCCACTGTAACCACCGATGTCTCACACGCAAACGATTTACGGGTAGCTACGAGAACACTAGCGATTGAGGTCCAATTCAGCGTCCAATTCACTTCTCGGGTATGTAACATGGAGATAATTTAAAATGTACTGGTGCGCCATCGTACTTGAGTCACACATTCTGGGGTATGCAGTGACCGCTACTCCCTGCAGCAACTCCAGGAGAAAGTGAAAATTTGTATACGTTTACGTTTCTTCAATCCTACCACACGCTTCAAATCCCCTCATTAGTTTGGCCACTCAGCTCGTCTGGTTCATCGTCCTCCTGAAGATTACTGTATCTCAATTTTTTCACAGAGTAAACGTGGTTTGGGATCCCATGTCCTGTGCTAATTTTTCATCCTCATGCTGCCTACTATCTCCCCTCTGAATTTGTCGATTGAATTTGATACACAACATCCTTTTTTTTTCCCTGTATATAGTTAAAATATTATGTTAGTATAATATGTAATCAAAATAACATAGCAAGTAATGTATAACAAAAATATGCAATAGTATATCGTCGGTCTAATTATCAGACTGCGTAACTCCATCTGGAATGCTAATTTGATACAGTAGGGCTAGGTGTCAAGTTGTTGTTATGTTCGCCAAGATAGTCGATAATATTACAATATGGATTACTTTGATATTTTTATCGTGCGATATTGCTACAAATTTTGTGTAATGAACGCTTAAAATAGTGTAAATAATTTATATCTGGAAGTGTAATACATTAATATTGTATTAATGTATTGTTGTTGTATTTATTTTATGTTAAAATCTTGCCGCCACCTCTCCCTTCGAAATCTAGTTTTATTATGAAATAAAAAAAAAATGATTACACTGATCGAAGGAATAAATTAAAAGCGAGCGCACACTGAGGCATGGCGTAGACAAAACAAAAGAGAAACGTTAGGCCGGCACCTTGGATTTCATGTAACCCGACAACAACCGCTGCTTGGCGTGATTAAGGAATATCGCCAAAAAGCGCTTGGCGCGTTGCACTCCTATATCAAATCAGGTACACCGGTGGAGTTACGCAGTCCGATAATTAGGCCGACGATATGATATATCGTATGTTTATTTGTAATATAATATATATATGTTGTTATAATAATATTATTATGTTTGGTTTGGTCTACTAATGTCTACAACGTCAGCTTTAGTATTACAGCATGTATTTATGAAAAAATTACATTACAGTTGAAGTTTCAAATACATATTTATATATAAATATATATGCCTAATTAATCACATTGACCAAATTTCAACCTTAAGTATTAGTAATAATAGGGGCCAATACGTTAAATGTGCATTACTTATCACATTTTTCCAGAAGTAGTGGTTATTTTTAATAATAGTCGGGTTTATATTGTTTAAACCACGATACACACACGCAGCAAGTGCGCGTATACTTTGTAGATACACATATATGCGTATATGTATTCATAATATCATAATTATTTAATTTATTTAATTAACTTTGCCATAGTAAACAGTTAACAATGTTATAAGAATACTAATCTATAATAAATGAAGAGTATCTTTTTCCCAACATAATTTAATTTGTGTATTTTTCTTAAAGCTCCAATGATTATAAATGAAAGGATGCTATTTGAAATTTTTTTCGTAAAAAAAGGGGTTCTATATAAAATGCATGCATCCTTCTGAAAATTCTGGTAAGTGTTCGATTTTTCTGAATCCATTTCTTACTTAGGTGATATGTACAACCACCACAAACGAAATTTTTACAAAAGTAATACTCTAATTTAAATACTGAAGGAAACAAACTTATTCTTATTGTCCTCAAATACATTCTGTAATAAGCCAATCATGGTGACAAAAATCATATTGAATCTTTTGCTATCATTTGTGATGTTTTTTGCATTCATTCTACACTTGGTATTAATACTAATCACAGCTTCTGTAAGAAGGTGAAAAAATTCTCAGCCTTTTTGAAACAGACTAAATTGACAGAAGTAGGTCATGCGAATGACACATGATTAATTTCAACATTCGTGTAGCCGAAGTTTTACTTAAATGAAAAATGTAAATTAGATTTTTTTTTATCGTTGTTGTTAAAGTGAACTTAATATCAGATGTCAGAATCATATAATCAATTTGTTTCTGCGTTAATAATGAAATTCAACACTGCGTTGTTTGCGGTAACGGTGTGTGTTATTAATTTTTTGGTTAAAAAAAGTTACATTAAAAAAAAATCAAGCGTTTGAAAGATTTACTTTCTTGCAAAATTTTTCTCGATGCTTTGCTCTATTTATTAATTTCTATATTTTTCTTAAGAACTTTTCGAAGAGGTCGAGTTATTCGATGATGCCATAATAATAACTGTAGTTTTGCGATAACATTTGAACTTTCTCTTATAGAATTCTATATATATTATAGAGCTTGATGACTCAGTGGCTTAGAGGTAGAGGGGGTACCAAGGCAGTCCAAGAGTTGAGGTTTTGATCCCTGCGGGAGTCAACAGATTTTCTAAAGTGACCATTTTTTTTTACAAGAAAAAGGAAGACGAACGCGAAAAATTTGAGAAAAAGTTACCTCGTAAATATATGAAATATTTTATTAATTCAAATAAAAATACGATAACTACGCTTGCATTCCTTTTAATTATTTACTTAAACGAGAATTTTCCTATTGAATATTATTTTTGTCAATATATCATTTTCTAACACATCGGAAACTTCGGAGCAAAAAAATATCCCTTATATTGAGCTTTACAGTAAGTGCTACAGCTAAAATATCAACATTCAATCCTGATTTCTCACTTGTCTAAAAATCAATACCAACTGAAAAAACTCTTACAATTTCTGCATTAGTTCCAGGTCAACACAATGTAAATTCAACAGGAATAACTAAATTATTTAATGGAAAATGTTCATTTTTGAGATGATTAAGTATTTCCACCCATCTTTCATCAATTTCTCAGCATGCTGAGTTACCAATTGTTCCTATTAGAATTTAAATATACATTCAGTCTTCTAATTGATTCAAACAGACAATTGCCATTGATTTTAATATCAGGCATTTCTTTCGATAAAAACTCAACACAATTTTCTATATCTGCACAATTTACTTGCTATGGTCAAAAAACACAATTGGAAACTTTTATTTCCTCTGATATTTGTTTCAGACCATTCTTCGACATATTGGAAACATGTTTGGTTCATCTCTGAATAGAGATTAACAAATCAATTTTAAAATATTGAAAAGGAGGACAAGTAGGAGGACACTTTTCGAGGAAGGACAGAACCTATAAAAGGAGGACCGTTGGTTACCTTAGATTTTCTGGATGCTAAAATCGTAGACCCGCATGGCATAGGATTATGCGGAATGCAGAAAATTCCTTGGGTATCAATTTGGCTCTGGTACTCTCAGTAAAATTCAATCAATGCAAGATTTAGCATCCAACGAGAGTTTGAATTGAATATATCCAAGCGTCAAAAATTTGGTAGTGGAAGTCTCTACTAGACTATGCCACCAATGAAATGGCTCTCATATTTGGGGACTTGCCATGTTTCTGCAAAAGCTTACCTGCCAAAATGCACTCAGCCAGTCTGAAAGAAAGAAAAAGAATACTCTTAATAGCGTGTGCTTTCCATTTATAATTTTCTTCACTTTTATTACATCAGAGGTCGACTTGAGTATCAGCTCTTACATTACATCTTCAATAATTTTTTCCTGGTCGTTACGGTCACCAGTTCGTAACCATTGGACTCACGACCAACGTGTCATGCGTTTGAGCTCTAGTTCAACTGAAGACCCATCGTGTAGAGGGGGACGATGCACGTTAAATCTGTCGAGGCTCAGAGTCTTCCCATTGGCATGGAGTGGAAATTCAAAGAGAGAGTGCCAGCTCGGGATCGTTCTCGTCAGGGACGTCTTAAGACTTCTTAAGGCCCTGGGCCTTACTCAAAAGTAGACCATGTTCCCCTACCCAAAAGTAGGCTCTGTGCCCCTACACACATGCAGGCCCCACCTATGACCCAAAACAGTTGACAGTGCGTAGCATTCGTTGTCAAATACTCTTACGAACCCGAAACAAAAAATGTGTATGCACTGGCGTAGCTAGTTCTGAGAGGGCCCTGTATCAATATTCCTTTGGGGGCCCTTTTTCAGGTATGAGAACCCTGTTAGTTGGACTGTAGTTACACATGTCGGGGCCCCTATAGCTGGGGGGCCCCGTATCATTTATACGGCTGATACAGCGGTAGCTACGTCCCTGTGTGTATGGTTTACAATTACACAAACCGGCTCGACCGACTGCTGCCGTTAGACTGAATGACTAATCATGGTGTACGGTGGTAGACCTATATATATGAACGACGGTCATCACATATAGGCAGTTGACATATCGTCCGAAATTACCAGTCTTTCAGAGAATACAACCGGAAATAACATTTGGCCCGTTGAAATTATTCGAATCATGATCTTATTAAGGATGAGTCGAGAAAGACATGAGGTCTCCATTGTGGCTAAGGGCCTGGTCCATGCCTTAAGACGTCCCTGGTTCTCGTCACAGAACCTGTGGCTCAAAATTACGAGGTTCGTCTTCAATAGCCATCTTATTGCCTTACAGTGCGACGCTAATATAACTCTTACTCACTCACGGACACGTGGATGGTGAGTCATGTATTTGAGTCCTAGTATCAGCCTTATAGAGGGGCTGATGTATGTTAAATCCGCCGAGGCTTAATGTCCTCCCGTTGGAATAGAGAGAATGTTTGGAAAGAAGGTGTCAGCTAAAGTGTCGTTTATGTCACTTGACCGTGGCTTAAAATTACGAGATTCTTTGCCCGTAACTATCGTGCTACTTTATAGTGCAACATCGATTAACATGCTTTTACTCAATACGTTTTTCTCCTGCCCTACATCATCTATTGGCTCTAAAATTCTACTGAGCTTGTAACGTCGTGAGTAGTTAGAAAACAAGAAAATTTGTCACAGCCTCCTTTTAAAAATTAAAGCAGTATTTATTTACTTCATAGGTTACTAAAAAGTCCAGTAAATATGCCAAGCCGGGCGGACAGTCTATTTCACGAAAGTTCAATCCTTTTCCGAAAGGCACTCGCAAATCCCTTTCCTTTTCAGGCTCCTCTCCAGTTTTCTCCATCCAGGGCTCTACATCAAGTTTTTCACATCCAGGGCTCTCCTTCTCTCGTCTCCCTCCAGGGCTCTCTATCTCTCTCACTTCAGGGCTCTCTCTCTGTTTCACTCCAGGGCTCCCTATCTGTCTCCATCCAGGGCTCTATTCGTCTCCTATTTGTGCGGCAAACACAAACACATTCCTGGTCTGTCTGGAATCTAAGGGCGCCATAATTCTCATCTAACTTCTGAACACTCTTATTCATCACACCACCTGGGTTTTATAACCCCATTCTCTCGGCACCGGCTTTCATACAGGGTTCGCCTATATGTCAACCTATTGTCACCGGCTCTCTTTAGATATTGTAACTTTCAGACTTGATTTCGGTGTTTGTCCGAGGTCAGACAATAAACAATGACCCCATGGCCACGTGCTCTTGTCACCTAACGTCTGTTTGGAGCCATAAAACTTCGCATGAATAGAAAGGTGAGGTTCACCCCAATCGAAGACGTCACAAGCTGAAATTAGATCTCTCCAGCGCATGCGCGCTTATGTCCAGGCTAAAATTCTAAATTGTTGCTGAGTAACTAATTTGAAACAATACAACTAATTTTTATATATGTTAATAAAATAAAATCTATTGAGGTCTTTTCAGATACATCATCGTTGGCTAATATGTATAATTTCTAAAACATATATTAAAATTTCTTAAAATTTGTAAAATTTCCTGATAAAAATACTTAAATGAACTAAAAAAAATTTTTTTTTTAGATAAGATGTAATAAACCTCATAATTTATTAAAACTGCTATATAACGCCATGGTTTAAATTTATGATAATTCGACAAATATAAAAACACTGAAGCAGTAATCAAAGCAAGTTTTTAAAACAAAATTTTAAAATAAAGCTGAATTTTTCATAAAATTGCTTACATGATGATGATATTGTTTGTTTCGGAGTTCCCTTTCCTTTACAGAGTATATTATCATACAGTGGCATAACGAAGAATATTAGGGGCCCTCTGCAAAGTCAAGTATTGGGGCCCAAGTCGTACTTGATGTTAATCGGCTTTCTTCCCTTCGTGATGCGTAGGTTGCGGGGGTGTATGTTACGACACTGCTATCATTTCACAATTGACTAAATTAAATTTAAATTCCAAATTGTTGTGCTTATTTAAAAGAACAATGAAATTTTAAATTCAAAGCTTCAATATAAAAAATAATAGCATATATCCAGTAAATATTGGGCTGCTTAGACACATTTTGAAAATGAATTCCTCAGGGAGCTCACCCTTCTTGGTGGGTACTGGTGCCAACCTGAGGTACCCTAGTGATCTTTCCTCTTCCCAAGGTCTTGGTAAACACGGCAAGTCACGACCCCGGGGTATCCCAGAAAGTGATCCTTCTATTGACCCTCCATCTTCAGTCATCATCCAATCTCTTCTTCTTTTCTTTTCCGTCCAGACCCCAGATTCCATGAATGTTTGCGCAGATAAAACTGGCTCTTGCGCCATAAAACACCAAACTCAACTCAACTCAACTGAAAAATGAATAGTTAAAATGTATTCATTTTTATCATGTAAAAGAAAAATTTATTCAAGTAAGTTTACTATAGAATAAAATACAGTAGCATTAGAAAAATAAGCGAAGTATTTGGCAAGATAATATTGCGTATTGCACATTATACATTATCATTATCTTAATGAATGGCATAATCTCTACATCCATAAGCCATAGGGAAATTGTAGCAACTTTTGCGAGGTTGCGTGTTTTCAATTTTTACTCAACCATCACAAGTGCGGGATAAAAAGTTCCATTCAACAACAAAATAACTAAGTCTAAAAAATGTATTATTTCACCGAATTCATTGGCCGATGAAAAATTATTGTTACAGAGCTTAAAGCTCCGACAATCATAACTTCATAAAACTTGGGCCTTTAAAAGTCATAAATTATGATCAGGCATTGTTAACCTTTTCCCAGCACAAGATACTTCCATGCAAAGGAAGTACAATTGCAACATATTATAATGCGTTTTTCATAGGATACGGCAGCTAATATTCACGCATGCGCGAGTTCGTGACTGTTGCCACATGAGTGGAGCTTATATCTTCCGGCGGGAAAAAAAGTAAATGGATCGCGTGATGTTGCCAGATTTCAAACTTGAATGCGATAATTTAGGTGCGAACGCAGGTAGCTTAGACCAGTTAGTGTTTTTTAATGCGTTGATTTAATGCCTGCGGATGTCAAACCCTTGTTCTTTTAGGAGCTTGTTATTGCCGCCTTTTTTTTTCTAGAGGGATTTTAGAACTTTAGAAGAATAAGGTTAAATCGCGTTGTTTAAGCTTTTATTGCGAGCCTTGTTAGTGTTGTAAATGAGAGGATATTTTTAGAGATGCTATTAGTCATCAAGTTTACGACCGCACTTAAAATAAATAAATCTCTGAGTGTGTATCTGGTATTTCCCTAGGTTAACGACTGGTAAAGAAACTCATATTTGTCGAAGAGGATTTTGGGAAAAAATTATAGCTTCTTGAATAGTGTTGCCTGGAATTTAAAAATATATTTTATTGTCTACGCCTTATGAATTTTTCTCGGGAATATTTGGGCACTTAACTTTTATTTTCTTGATAAGCAACTTTTATTTGCATAGTTCTGCCTAAAAATATTGATTTAGATGAAGATATGTTTTTCGGAACACAAGATGACATAAAAAACTGCTAAATTTACACTAAAAAACACAAAAAATTCAATTTTCTTTTATTGTATGATTATAGGGTGGATAGAGAATTTTTTTTTCAGAACTTTTTCAAAACTTACCTATGCGGAAAAGATGTTCTCTGGAATATAGATGGAGGGGAAAATATCATAAAAAATCAATTTTTAAGTTAATTACAGCCATGAAGGGAATGAAGTTTAGGTATTTAAACTTTTTTTATGGTAAAAATCTCAGCTAATTTTTTGTTGTTACAGAAAAAACAGAAAATTCATTATTGGTTTCTTTAACAACATTTGGCATATATTACAATGACAGGACACATACTAAAAAGTTAAAACTCCTAATTAGTAGTAGCTGCTTGTAATCACGATCCTTGTAATCACGATTGCACTCATTTTTTTCCTTCTCACTTTGGTGATATGCATTAAAGTTTTATTGTTATAACTAAGCTCAACTAATTCGGATTTTATTTTGTCTACAAGAGTTGAAAAAGTTAGAAATTAAGGGGGTTCAAATCTAGCTGACATTCTCATTGTTTTAAGTAGTATTCTTAGGGATTTTTTTTTAACGACCAGTAAGATAGAATTTTGTTTTTTATCATTGGTAGACTTCTGAAGAAAAAATTTCGAATTTCATCGGGTTTTTTGTTATGTTTTTGTTATAAAAAATTAGAAATATTTTGACTTTTGGAATGATCGTTGTATATTTGGTGCGTGTATATGTGCTGAGTTTACCTTATAAGTTTGAAGTCATTCGATCAAATTATTCTTGAGATATGATGGACGAAATTTTTAAAAACACAGTTTTGAGAAAAACGCCTTTTAAGTTTCAAGTCCAATTAAAACAATGAAAATCTTAACTTAACGCTACGAACAGCTGCTCTTCTATCACCTTCTTCTTTATAACGACTTCGAATTTTAAAAATCACTTTACCACCGTATTCTAGACATGTTACGAAAGCAATTTATGAAAAAAAATTTTTTTTGATTTTTTGAAACCATCACATGGGTGAACCAACTTAAGGTATAAATTCTATTTTTTTTATATAATAGGCTGCATTTTGGCAACCAAGCCTTTGCAAACGAGGCAAGTCCCTGAATATGAAAGCTATTCCATTGGTAGCACCATATAGTGGGCTTTCGCAACCAATTTTTTGATGTGCTTGAACTCATTCGATTACTTCAGACAAAATATAATTATTCAAAAATTAGAAATTCATTCCACATAATATTTTCATTTTAAATTACATTTTAGTTTTAATGGCAGAGATTGAATTTTGACGAGAAATTGTTCTTTTATTTTTATCAGTTTAAAAATTCAGTCCTTTTTTTCTCTTGAAAAAAGTATCTTAACAAAAGGAGTCATTTATTTTAGTCATGAATGTTTCCACTGCAATTTATATTCGTGTCAAAGTTTAACCATCAGAAAGATCTGAAGATAAACATGGTTCAAATCATCAAGTAAAAAAATCTTGGATGGCAAATTATAATCACACTCATTGTGGAGAAATTGAATTAAATTACATTGCTACAATTCCGAAAGTAATTGCTTTCACATTATTATTTTTTTTTACAACATTGACATTAGCGAAGGCACAACAAAGACCTCCTCTGTCAATCTAAAATACAATCTCAGAGAGTGAATCATTCAATTAATCAAAACCTGGTCGCTGAACTCTCATTAACAACCAAACACAGCAATAAGTCACACTTAATTTACATCTTAAAGCATGACAAAACAAACTGACACAAGCAAATAAGCTTTTTTTAAAGATCTTTTTCTTTCTTTTATCATACCCCAGAGCGCTTCTCTGATGAAAGAATATGCGCACCATAAAAATTCTAGCGCATTCACAGAACATGAACGCGTACCTAACCTCCCACGATAATGAAAAGGAAAAAATTATTCTCCTAACTCGCTATATAAGAAAGAATCAACAGCAATTTATCAATGTCAACCGGTTAATGAAAAGCGGTCCGCCAAATTACACCTCATCTGTCATTTGTTTAGACAATTTTTCCTCCTCAATCTTGTATTTTTTGTTCTTTCTTTATTTTTTTTATCTACGTGCGTGTTTTGCATGCACAGTTCCAGCGAAATCATATTTCTTGTTCAAAAATTTGAGGCGGTTTGGTGACTTTATCTTTCGAGTTTTAAATTGATAGGTTTTGAAATTTGAGGTCTTTACACAGTGAACAGAAAGATGGAAACGAGAAAGATAAAAGCGCTTGCATTTCATTTCGTGAGTTTGAATACTTTCTTTTTCGTGATGTGATACTAAATCTCCATATAATGTGTTTGATAATTTTAATAAGTCCAGAACAAATGTCGTTCCAAATTAGATTGTAAATAAATCTGATATATGAATATTTAGATTTTTTTACTCATAATCTGATATGTATATCAGGAAGGTAAAAAACACAAAGTGAAATTGCACATTATCAATTAATTAAAAAAATCGCTGCATTCTTGTTGGGATCCAAGTGAATAAGCCATGAAGAAGAAGATCTAACATATAACTCTACAAAATTTACAAACAGCCCGATATTGTAAAATTTGTCAAATTACAGAGACTTAAATGGACTGGTCATCTGGCTAGAATGAATGAAGATTGTTGTTGCAAAAAAATATTTCTGGGAAACCCCATGAGAAACAGACCTCGGGGCAGATCCCAGTTAAGATGGATTGACTGTGTAGAAAAATAGATACAAATTTTAAAGGTCAAAAACTGTGGAAAACTGTTGCCAAAAGTAGAGATACCTGGAGAAAACTTCTGGAGAAGGCCAGGGTCCACCCAGGGCTGTCAAGCCATTGAAGAAGAGAAGAATTAAAAAAAATTATAATAATAACTAAATTATTCAGGGATAAAAAAAATTAAAACAAATTAAACTCTGAATAAGTAATGCGATTGTATTTAATCTCAATAGACCTAGACTTCGACAGTTTGTGTGAAAAAAAGTAAGCACGTTTCCCAGTTATTAAATAATACATGGACAGTGGCGCACACAGGAATTTTTCAAGAAGGGTGTCCAGGGTCGAAAATCCACCATTCTTGTATCATGCTCCTTTTGATTTTGTCGACTTTCGGGAACAAAAAACAGTAAAAAACTAATTATTGAATAAATAATTAGCATTAATTAATAAAGTTAATCATTAGTAATAAATACTTAATTCAATTTCACGTACTATATACTTAGAATTATAATCAATCGGAAAAAAAAATCAAGAGCTTTGGGAGTCCGGCCCTGGGACACCCCCCTTGTGTACATGGATACTGTACATGGATAAGTAACACTTGGATCCCAAATTAATTATTAATGAGTAAAATTATATTAAAAATGTGATGATAATTTTTATATTATTTTGATTATTATAAAACTACTGACTTTTCTACTTTATATATTATTCGAAGTATGAGTATGGAATGGGGTTCCCCGAAAACAATTTCTAATTCTAAGGGTTCCACGAAAGCACCTTCAAGTTCTAGGGATTCCATGAGGTGAAAAGGTTTGGGAACCACTGCTGTAAGGTGACAGTAGAAGGCTGATGCCTCCTTAGAGAGGATGTCCGCACATTCTTTACCCCAATGCCCACGTGGGTAGGAATGTTACATTGTTTATATACAACATTACTACAAGGTTTTTTTCCATGCAGGACATTTTAATGTGATTTTAAAATTAAGGAATTTGTATTCATCTTATGATTTCTTGGACAAGCATGTACACAAAGGTGGATCGAGGGGGAGCTGAGGTTATGAAAATAAGTGGGAATGCCCATAACTACTCACTACTCAGTGCTCACTCATCAGTAATAATCACTTTGAGTTATTTGTATTGTACAAAAGATAATTTAATTTGAGTCTGAAATCATCTAATCGAAATTAAGCCTGTTTCCATTTTTTCGAAAATGCAATCCCTTTGTGTCAATATTAAAAAAAAATTAAAATAATTTTTTTAATTTTTTTTCTTTTTTTTATACCAGAGAACACATCTTTTCCACATAGGTAGGTTCCAGATTAATAATATTTTTTTCTCCGTATAACCTAGATCCACCCTAATATGTACATACGCATTATCGCAACGTATAGGCGACATTATATGAAACAAAGCACATGATTGTCAATTTAGAGCACACAGCACATGGGAAATTGGGGTTGCCAACTTGGCGAGTTATCTTGAACGTTGGTGATTGTTGCGATATTATGTAAGTACCCCTTAATGTATACACTGACGTTTAAAGACTTCTTGAGGTCCTGAGCTTCTATGCAAAAATAGGCCCCATTTTAAACTCTTTTAAGTTGACAGTTATAGTATACAATGTCAAATACTCGTATAAACGATATAAATGTGCTTATAACAAATAATGTAAGTATAAAACTACAGCTTAACAAATAAATGTGCATGAATCACAATCTCACAAATCTTGGTACAAACTAACTCGGATGCATCTGCCCTTGTTTCCAAAGCAAATTTGTTGCAAGCATTTGTGTTTGTATATGGAAAGGCCCATCGGCATGTTTTGGCCACTCCCTTAAAGTGTCGCCGTTTCAAAGCGTGACGTATCCAGTGCCCTAGTTTTTCTGAGAATAATATTTTGATGATTAAAATTATTCCAATATTAATCCATTGAGGCTGAGTCTAAAACGAAACAAGGCCCCTACGAGGCCGAGGCCCTGTGCCGGGGCCAGTTGACTCCTGCCTTAAAACATCCTTGATGTACACATACAGATGTTAAAAAGTTAACATAAGTACAATAAAAATCATTTATACACCAGTACCATCAAATGAAATGATTATTTTGACATGTGAAACTGGCGTAGATGGTTTTAATACTTTTAGCCTGTTAATTTAGATTAATTTGCACGTGGCTAATGCAGAAATACTCAACCTTTTTTCTTGCCGTGCTACTTGCATATGGCAGATATTTCACGCGGTACACTCGGTAATGGAAAAAGAAAAACATTGCTACCAAGGCAACATTGCACAAAACAAAATTGATCAAAATATAAAAGCTAATTTTTGTTGGCATTTGTTTTAATACCAAATTAACCTTTCTCTATCAAGCACACCAAAAAAATTATTTACTTTTATGCATTTTTATACTAATTTATGGAGTAGTTTCGATTTCCTTTCATCAACGGCCAAGCGTCTTGTTTACATTATTATCACAAAAAGCAAATTGATAACAAAATTGATAAATGTATTTGATTGATTGATATATTTTCATTAAAATTTTTAATACGTTCTTCTTAAATAATTGAATTTCTTTATCGTCACTTATAGCCATGACCAAGCCACTCTGAAAAAGCCGGCGGGCCACAGATTGAATATCTCTGGACTTATGCCTTAAGTGACATTGATATTAGCCATCTAACTTTAACAATCACCGTAGGTCCACCGTATGCCAAAGACAAATGACCACCCTCATTACAAAATTAAATCGAGATGGTTTTCTAGATTTTAGTAAATTAGCGAAAACAGTTTCCTTGTTACTGACCCTAATTCCAAAGAAGATTTTAAATTACAATGTTTTAAAGATTTAAAATTAATGCGAGTTGCAGAACTGAATGTCTGGATATCGAGAACATGTGCGATAAAAATTTGTAGACTCAACATTGAAAAGTGCTGATTGTACTGCCAGAAAAGAAACAGACAAGCAGAACAACATCCCCTTTATTACTGTTGCAGAAGTAGACTTTGTTGAGGAATGTGATTTGGAATCAGTTCGCAATTTGTGAAAAAATTTATCAAATAGTGATAATGATAATAAAATATAAATTTTTTTATATAATTTTTTTCAACTGAATAAAATGAATTTGAGTCTGAATACAAGTTTACTTTAAGTATTGATTCCTTATATTGATTGCCATCAGATTTTTTTTGTTTGCTTTTTGTTTCTATTTAAAAAAAAGTACGAGGTCTTTTTGTAAAAGTTCTGTTGAAAGTATTTTAGATTGGGCATTATTGCTATAAATTAAGGTAGGAATTTTCATTTAATACGGTTTGTGAAGATTCTGTGTTATATAGACTTTTAAAGTAATTCTTAAATAGGATTAATGAAATAATTTAAATAAAATTATTTTAATTGTCATTCAGAATATTATCGTGGTGTATTATATAGAAATATCACATTATATATATATATATATAGTATAGTTAGTAGAGTATATATATATATATATATATATATATATATATATATATATATATAAAAAAAAAAAAATTTTTTTTTTGAAAGAAATTTGTATAATATATCAAAACCAGAAATAATGGGATAATGAACATAACAAGAAATCACGTAATAAAAATAAAAGCGAAATATGAAGATCGAATTTATAGAAAATACAAAAAGGAACTATAAAAAGAACCTTAGCGAGTCAGAAAGCAATTTCGGACTTGGGGACCGAAAAGTTAAAATTACATCCATATATATATATATATATATGGATGTAATTTTTAAAAATACTTCTTTCAGTAAATTTTGCTGTGGCGAACCTGAATTCGCGTAATATGTAAAGGGCAACCGAACGAAGAGACATATTAAAAAATAACAAACTTTTATTTAAATCGATGCAAAATTTAATGTAGTTGCAATTAGCTAATGCAATTACCTAATTAATAATAATAATAAATTTTACTTATCGTGAATATCTGAAGGTGGACGAACGCACGGGCTTAGCAAACTTGCATACTTGTAAATAAAAATTAGATCGGTTTCACTTTAGCAGCGTTTCTCAAACTGTTGGGCGCGTAATAATTCGACGAGGGGCGTACGAGCCTATTGAAAAGTTAAAAACAAAAAACTATTTAAAAAATTATTAATTTATTGAAAGTAAACAAGCAAAATACATTCTGGCATAACTAAAAATAAAATACACATTTACACTGATATAATACACTCATAAATGTTTCAGTACTGCACAATATGTATTTCATAATTAATTAAACGATACTAAGTTAAAAAAGTAAATAATTACCAGTGTCCCCATGGGCTTGTCTTATATAAAATTATGTATAAAAATTAACACTTATCTTGATAATTTGTGTGTGTGTACTGTTTATAATTAATCCCTTAACTGCCGATTAAAAGCTACGCGATTCTCTCCCCTATGCCACTGTTTTTCACGTAGGCACGCGTATGTGGTGTATTGAGCGAGGGTGGGAGGAATATAAATTAGGAAATACTCTGAAATAAGTAAATATTTCGTAAACACTGTCATGTTCCTTTTATTGCATCCCAAAGCCTTAGGAATTATTTTATAGAAAACAATGCACAGAAAACATCGTATTTCAGAAGGACGTACATATATGTCCGGGGCAGTTAAAGTTTTGGCTGAGCGAGACGTTTATATACGCCGATGGCACTTACAAGGTTAAAGTCGTATTGTAGTTTTAGCGTCAAAGTATAGTATTTTGAATTCAATGCATTGTTATTGAGTGGAGGTGGGGAGGGGGATAAAAATCATAATTGAATATTGGGTCGCAAATATTGAAACTTTGAAAAGCACTTCACTAAAGGCAACTTTATGTCAATCAACTCACCTCCTTTCACCTCATCACTAGGGCTGCGGTAGCCCAGTGGTTAAGGTATCGGATCATGGCAGGCATGTCATGAGTTCGGCCCCTTTCCACAAAGACCTCCCCGTGAGGGGAGCGATGCACGTTTTTGTCGAGGCAAAAGTCCTCCCGTTGGTGTGGTATTTAGGGTAGGGGGGGCCAGCTCAGGTGTCCCGTCATTGACCCTGGTTCAAAAAACGTGGTCCGTCGCCAAAACCCTCGTTTGAACAGTGCGACGTTAATTTTCCCCCCTCCACCCACCTCTCTGCGAAGAGAAGAAAATTTCCCTCATAATGGAAACCCGGGGTTTACCAAAAGGGAGTGCCGGACTCTGGATAATATTGGTCCGAAGAAATTATAAAAATTTTTCATTTTCATTACAAAAAAGCTCTGTGAAGAGCGTAACTCCAAACCCTCCTTTTAGTTTTTAAAATGGGGGGAAAAGGTGGTTTCAAAACTTGGGGGGGAGAAAGGGAAAGCTGGTTTCCCCCAAAGAAGGAACCCAGGGATTTCTATTCCCGCCCTGGGAACCGCTTCTTCTGTTAGATGGGGCAAATGACACCCTGAAACGACCCTTTGCCTGGTCTTTTCCAAGGGTTTATGATATTTCACAACGTATCTTTACAGATATAATTCAACCACCATCCGATATTCACTTTTGTCCGTGAACTACTGATTTCTTTTAATTTTACATAGTGATATTCATTTACATGTGTCTCGGTTTCTACACTAAACAGTGGAGCACACAAGGGGGGTCCTCGGTCCGGACCCACCCCAAAGCCCTATGATTTTTTTCAATTGTTTATAATTCTATGTATATAGTACGTAAAATTTAAATTTAAAGATTTGGTTTTAAAAATTAGTAATTTTTTAATTAAGGGAATTATTTATTAAAGATTGTTTTACAGTTTTTTTTTCCCCGAAAAGCCAAAATAAAAAAAAAATATTTGTGGGGTTTTAAAAAGCATGATACGAAATGGTGGCCCCAACCCCAGCCCCATTAAAAAAATTTCTTTTGGCACCACTGACCCCCAAAAAGATATCAAACATTAAAGGAAAGACTTTCCCCTTGAGGGTTAGTTAGAATACACAAAGAGTACCCGTTTCTTATTTTTTCACAAATTTTTTAAATATAATTCTTAAGGAATTTCAATAAAAGACAGAAATTTTTTTTTTTTTCATATATGTTTTAAACACATTCTTCATAAAGTATAACTATACAAGTTCTGTACCTGAATTTTTTCTTTTCCCTTAAAAAAAATTAATGTGAAATATAAATTCGTTTTTCCCCTTTAAACAGAGTTATAAAGTTTTTAACTTTTCATACGTGGTTCCCAAACAATAAAAAATTTCTCGAAATGACTTAACTGTCATCGGTTTTAGCACAAACGCATAACATATTTCACAAATAAATAAACATATAAAGTTTTGTTAAACATTTTTCAGTCAAAAGCGAGAAAAACTCTCGAGAATATATACATATACATACATATTCTCCATTTCAGAAACCGGATTTTCACTCCACTTATTCCACCCTTTCCTCTCTCCCTGCTCCCAACGAAAACTTCGAATAAAAGTCTTTGAAACATTATTTAATAATTTTTCCTAACATCATCACACATAACTAATGATCCAACCTCGAAATCACGACATACACGAGGTCTTCATAGAACCAAACGAAACTTAACGCTTGTGTGACCAAACGTGAACCCCAAAAGAAGCGAAAGCGGGCCGAGTTGTCATTGCAACTGCAAACTTGCATCCATCATTCTTCGAGCTTTTCTATACGTGCCAAACGATTTTTATCTGCCCACCCCTCGTCGACTTGGAAGATAAATGGTCCAGCCACTGCACTTTGGAAGAGACCATGCATTTCGCCTGGAGTCGCTCGGAAAATTTTCGCAGATTGCTCCGGGTTTGATTAATAATGTGGTAATGTAATGACAGTTTGTTTCTGAGTGATTTGCATTTTGTAAAAGGGCCTGGAGATGGATGCAGCCGGCTTCGAAATAAGCAATTTGTTTGTTTCCAGGGAATGCACCACCCCGGGTAGATGGATGGAGCAGCGCGATGCTAAGGTATGCATTGTGTGCAGGAACACGTTCAACACGTCTTGTACCGATTAATGAATTGTATCTCGATTTTCTCTTTTCCATGGAAAAGTTACAAAGTTCATCATCAATCATTTATGGCGTTTTGCGGCTACATTGTTATCCGAAGTTTAAATATTTCTGAACTATTATAAAAAAAAATGATATTTTGGTATTTTAGATGTAATGTTGTGCAGTTAAACATTTATAAATTGATGGAATGAGATACTATTCTCGGATTATTTTGTATTATTGGTGTGACTATAAATGAAAGGTCCTGAACCTTTTTGGAAAATAGTGTAAGTTTTCTTTAAGATTATTTTCAACACATACAATGCGATGCACGTTAAATCTGTCGAGAGCTGAAACGTCCTCCCGTTGGTGTGGTGTGGTAGTTAGGAGAGGGGGTGCCAGCTCGGTGTCGCCCACGTCCGCCATGGTTCAAATTACGGGCCCGTCCCCAAAAACCCCTCGTGTAGCAAAACAGTGGACGTTAATAATCAATCAATAATCAATCAAAAACACATCAAAAGGCAAGAGCCCGGGAAATTTTTTGGGGGGGGGGGCGAAAGTTTCCCATTCTTGTATCATGCTTCTTTTGATTTTGTCGATTTTCGGGAACAAAACATAGTAAAAAACTAATTATTGAATAAATATTTAGCATTAATTAATAAAATTAATCATTAATAACAAATACTTAATTAAATTTTACGTACTATATACTTAGAATTATAATCAATCAGGAAAAAATAAAGGGTTTGGGGGCCCGCCCCGGGATTCAACCTTGTGTGCGCCACTGAATAAGAGTATATTGTTTGTAGATTTTCCCCTTTAATGTGTATATGGGAATGTAATAGAGTTGTAGCTTTTGACTATTCTTTTAGGATATTCCAAATCTAGATATTCATTTAACGTTAAATGTACAAAAAAAAGGAGTGAAAAGGTGAAAGAATGCACCGTTATCAAAACCATTAGCTAATAACAAATGCTTAACAAATTAACTAAAAATTTATCCAAATTAGCTATGTATCCTCATGATTAATTCAACGTAATTTTACACTGTAACTAAGCATTATATAATATTTATATGCTATGCAATTTTCCCTTGTTTAGTAATTACTAAATCCACAGTTAAGTAAAATTTTCATTTTTCCCTTGACGCAAAGCTGAAGGATTTATGTATTATTATTATTATTTCATTTTGTAAATTTACAAATTGTATTATGAAACAAATTTTGTCATCAAATTCTTTTTGACGAGTTCTATTTTCCTCTAAAAATTAAACTTGAAATTTATTTTTTTTTGTAACGTTATTTTTGTTGTTGTTGATAATTAAGCTTTTTTTTAGAGGCGAGTAAGGCTACACAGTTGTGATACCCCCGTCCCGGGGGTATCATCTCTTCATCCACGCGACCTAGATTTGTAGCAAGAAATGATTGATCACACAAATTTGCCATAATAAATCTAATTTATTATTGTCTAAATATATTGATCAACACAACACAAGTCTTACTATAGGGATTCGATCAGGAGTGATACTGTGTAATTCTAATTCTAAGTAAATAGCGCCTGGAATCCTAATCACTATCTTTATGAAAAGCTATCCTAAGAATCTTTATCTGCCTTAGATTTCTTAACACGTTAAAGTCTGTTCTAGAATTACACTTCTATATTTAATGGCTTACCAATATATCACGGCGATCAGAATCTGGCTTTCTGTCTCCTTCTATTCTATAATTCATCAAGTATTATTCTTTCATTCTACTACTATCCGGCTACTATCTTACTCTTCTCCTATATTCTACTAACACGCGAATGCTAAAGCTCAAATATATATCTATTAACTATATATATATATAATCTGCATATCGCGGTTTCTTCTTGAGATGATTGGATTGAAATAATGCCATTCTGGCCCTAAAGATTCCCCAAGAGGATTAGTAAGGAAATCCGATAAAGCCCCGTCGCACAGTAACTTATAAACACACTTTTAAATTTTTTTTGAACATTTAAAATTATGTTTAATTATATTTTATATAAATTAATACTCTATAAATAATCCTACATAAATACTATATTGAATTTGTTCAAAATAATTTATAAAATTAATTAAAAATTTTTTTTTTTAACATTTTAAAAAATTTTAAGGTTTTCTTCTAAAAATTTTTTTTTAAAAAATTTCCAAGTATCCCACAATATACTGTGTAAAATTATGCATGAGTCACCTTTTTACTGATATTTAATTAAAAAATTTTTTTATAGAACGTCGTAAAAAATTCTCAAAAGTGCTTTAGTTCGTATTTTAAAATTTCTTTCAAAAATATTACTTGATTAAATTTTGCTCATGCATATACAATTCTAAAACTTATATTTCAGAACATTTAAAAAAATTTCACACCTTTTACTTTAATTGTTAAAAAAGTCTTCGGATTTCGAAAAATGGTATACAAACAAAAATTCAATATGGAGAAATATCATCTTATAAAAGTTTTCATTCCCTTTAATAGCAAGATATAAAATTCATCGAATAGTCAAACATTTTACAAAATGTAAATTAACTTATTTAAAATTGCTTACCATAAAAAATTGTAGCAATTTGAAAAAAAATTTGTTTTCTTTCAAATGGGTTGCATTTTGGTAGATTGGCCTTTGTAGACACGGCAAATCTCCAGGTGTGAGAGGTGGTGGCACCCTCTAGTGGCGACTCCCATTGCTAAATTCCAATTCAAAATCTATTACATTCAAGCTCTCGTCGGATGTTAAATATTTCCATGATTTAATTTTGCTAGAGTACCAAAGCCAAATTGATACTAAAGGGATGTTTTACATGCTACCTAATCATATGACATGCGTACCTACGATTTTTGCATCCAGAAAGTCTATCGACTCTAGCCTGGATCGAACCTGCAAACTTGGGCTTTACAGGCAGACACGCTACCTATGAGCCACCGAGCCAAGAACAATAAAGTACATATAAGAAATATATAAAAGAAAACACAAATAAAAAGAGTAATGAGTCATAAAATGAAAAAAATAAATTTACTCCTTAAGGTTAACTCATAATATTAATATACAGTCGAACCTCTATGTAACGAACCTCTATATTACGAAATTTTCTATATAGCGAACTTTTTCCTGGAACCATGAACATTTCTCGATTTTCTTCGTAAAATAACCTCTCTAGCGAAGTGCATTTTCTATATAACGAACTTTTCTTTTGTGATTCTAATTTTTTTTCTCCCTATTTTTAAAGTAGTTCTGAACATTTCAAGTTATTCTCTCTTTAACACATTTTATGGTAGTCATAAATCTTAAACTGGTTTTATTAGACCCTAACTTACTGAGAGCAATGGAGTTCTGGACGTTTTATCCAAGAAGTGTAATCTTTAACCTCCATTGTCCAGTTCACTAGAAATATCTTCGATATTCCATTTCACACTCAGTGGAGTTGTCCCGCGTCTCCATGTTCTAGTTATAAAATAATATATGCTTAATATTACTTGTATGCTTTAAATTAGAAAATGTCCTTAAAATTCATTAATTTTAATATAAAACTATTTTCTTAATATTCTAAGCATATTAAAATGAAATCATAAAGTTTTCACTTTATGCCACAGGAGACTTGAAGACTCAATTTCATTCAGCGAATAACTGTCCTCGTAATACCATACAGCATTCAATGTTGAAATAAGGGACTCAAAAGGAACAACAAAAGAGAAAGCTTTGGAATTAAGACCTAAATTACCCTACTTCCTGGTTCTTCAGCTGTTGAGGAATTTTAAACATTCTGTAAATAGCATATTTGAAAAGTATATATTTGTAACCGGGAACTCTTACTTTTTTAATTATAGGCATATCATTATTATTTAATTGGAGGTTAACACGTACTGGTTATTAGTGAAATGTTTCCCCGTCTTTGATACTACAGTCTCAAGGAGAAAATATCATTAGAGCCCATACAATATCAAATTTCAAATTTCTACAATTTTTTAAGATCGCTCCGTCGTTATTTCTTACTCGCCCCCGCAAACCAATTTTTGGCTCTCTTCCTTCCAGACATAGGGGGTGGAGGGCTCCAACTTCTTATCAGTGAGTCCCTGTAAAACACGACCCTCATATATCAGCGAATATTTCGCGAACTATCAGCTGAAGAGGGCCATAAACGTCGCGGAGGCCGCATCTTTACGAGCCCCGGTATTTAGCGCCCCCGAAATGACAAGTACGACCGCGTAAATAGGGCGGCCAATTATCCGAGCGAGCGCCCCGGGCTCAGTCGAAACGTTTGTCGCGAATTAAAGTAACAGGGGCGGCCGGGGGCTAAGGCAAACAATGTTGGGCGCTCCACAAGGCGATATATCTCCTGTTTCTTGTTTCTGTTGTATTTGTGTGAGTGTGTTATTTGTTACAAATGATTGTCCAGGGAGGGGAAATGTATTTTCACCGCCCCTATTTTCTTTCTTTTCTTTTTTTATTTTAATTGTCACGTTTTAACTAAATAGGAAACGCAAATTTTTCAAAACTCCTTTTATTTTGTTGTTTTTATTTTATGTGTGACAAGTGGATGAAAGTTTTTAAGATAATTATATAATTTTTCTTATTTTTTTTTAAAAATGCAATACATCATGCGAGTGTAGTTTATATTTTTAGGCTAAAACATGGTGTTTTTTTTAAGATGTATATAAAAATTATTGTGTATATGTTTTGTATGATAAATATAGTATTTCTCTCCAGCTTGATAAATTGGAGCAATTTTTCAATGCAGCAGTTTTATCCAATTTTTAAACACAATTGTTTTAAAAAAACTCTTTTTTCTCATTATTTTTTTTAAAAGACACAAGGGTTTGAAATATTATTATAATTTCTTTAAAAGTATCTTTAATTTTAAAAAAATTTTCCCAATTAATAATTAAGAAAAGAAGATTCTGAGGGTTCCTAAAAATTTGTTGGAAAATTTTTAGGTGTGCTTGAAATAAATTGTACATATTTATTTTAGCCTGATTTGTGAGTTTCTAGGGTAGTTCAAAAACAGGATCTGTATTTCAGTAATGTTAAAAAAGGTATTTTTAAGGAACATTTATAAACATTCTATTGAATAAAAATCTCCAGTTTTTTTACTGAATAGTCTTTGAGCCATAATACATACTTTAGTCAGAGTTTTTATGGATGTGTCTAGTTATTTTTTTTCAAAAACAGTGAAATTTTATGATGTAACAACTACATTTAAGCCCTGCCTGCCCTTGTCCATTAGCGACAATTTGGTGGTACTACTTGTTCTTTTGAGAAAGGGGAACTCGTTTTTACTCTCTTCTTCCCTGGATCACCCCCGGAGAAAGACACGTACACGTGGGGTCAGGGAATGCCCTTCTCCCTCCTTTAGTCAAGCTATTTACTGAAACTACTGTAATAAATTCTGTGTTGTTTTTATTAAGTGACCCCTTGTGTTGTGGAACATAAGAAAATTAAATAAGATTTGTTCCGGTTCTACAAAAGCCTTCTTTATTTAACACGACATGGAGGATTGTCATATAATGATGTTTAATGCTATAAATTAAGTCAGAATATCTTTTTGAAAAAATCCCTTGATTAAAGTATGTATTATAGTGTAATTATTAATTATGCAAACTCATAAGCTTTTAAATGCTGTAGATAAGGAACAAATGCTCCTTATTTCGTAAAAATGTTAGTTTTGAGAAAAATGGATTTTAGTGGGTGTGGTCAGGTGGACTCTTGACAGGTGGTAAAACATTTTCGAAAATTATTAAAAATACTTCTACTGCACGTAGAATGATAATTTTTGCACCATTAAAGCGCAAAAATTCATAGTTTATACAAATGGGAAAAGTGAAAAATGTGTTTTGGAGTCGAAATTCGTGAGCCTACATTCTTAATATAGTCAATATTCCTAATAATATTGAATCACGATTAGATGACAACGCCGACACATAGGAAGGCGCCTCACTTCCTACATCCATACCAATATGCTGAACATGATGTATTTGATTTGTGTCAGCTGTTACAAGGAATTCTTTATTTGAGATAATGAGAACCGAGAAGTACCTACCTCTGTCACGTTTTTCAATTTATTAAACAATCAATGCTTGTGCTTATGTTTCATAATCAAGAGATTTGCTTTCTCATTGTATTAGTACATTTGTAGATTCATGTAGGCATATATTGATAGGGTTTGTATTCAGTTTTACCATTATCATTAACACATTTCCCCACAAGGATACTTATTTTAGAAGGATTTATATATTCATATCTAATCACTATCACATTCTCTGAATAACGGGTAGGGCTGCGGGAGCCCAGTGGTCAAGGTATTGGATCATGGCAGGCATGTCATGAGTTCGAGCCCAGTACCACTAAAGACCCTCCATGTAGGGCAGCGATGCACGCCAAATCTGTCGAGAGCTGAAACGTCCTCCCGTTGGTGTGGTGTGGTAGTTAGGAGAGGGGGTGCCAGCTCAGGTGACGTCCACGTCACTTGACCATGGTTCAAAATTACCTGGTCCGTTGCCGAAAGCCTTCGTGTAGCTGAAAAGTACGACGTTAATATTCACTCCTTCACTGAATTACGTGATGTGTTGTACTGAAACAAGAAATTGAAGTTAACAATTTCAAAGTTCTTTAAAATATTTTAATTAATTTTCTTTAAGAACAGCTTTCTTCTATATTTTGTGTCCCGTTTAATATCTAGGACTGTATCTAAGCTGGTAATTCACTCTTCTAATTTCCACACCATTTCATATGAGAACATAGACGCCGAATTCCAAGTAGGTAGCATGGTCGTCGTAGCCTAGAGGTTATGACCATGAACTCGTGGCTGGCGTGTCACGGTTTCGAGTCTTGGTGCCACTGAAGACCCGCCGTTTAGAAGGGGTTGATTAATGTTAAATCTGTCGAGGCTCAATGTCCTCCCTTTGGTATGGTGTAGTAGTTTGGAGAAATGGTGCCACTTCTGGTGTCACATTCATTCCTTGATTGATGTTCAAAATTATGAGGCCTATAGTCTATAGCTATGTTAATAAACTCTCACTCATTCACTTCAACTCTGCTACACCCCCTAACAATAATTATGAGGGTCTTTCGACACAGCATCGCCGATACAAATCATTAGAATTTCGAAACTCATGACGATTTTGAGAATCAGTTGAATTTAATGTAAAACAGCCTTTTTTCGGAAGAGATGCCCTAACCCACCGTGACTGAATTTCTGGTTAACTAACCACCAATCTAAAATGGCTTCAACTTGAAATTTTGACAGAGTACCTTATTTTTCATTGGTATATTTCTTGACTAACGGCATAAAATATGTTGATTATTGTAATCACTTGGTTTATGTTGAATGATTTTCTTGAAATGTAGAATAATCAATTTTGGCACTTATGTACTATACCAGTGATTCCCAAAGTGGTCTATATGCACCCCCAGCGGTCTGTGAAGACCTGCAAGGGGTCCACGTCAGTGAAAAAATAATTTGGAGGTCCATGAGGTGCAAATAGGGGTCTACGATAGCCTAAACCAAATTGTGACTTTGATTTTAAAAGAAAATTTAATCAATTGCAAACCACAGATTTTCCTATTTAACAGCTTTATTTACAAATTTAGTGGGGTTAATTTGCTGTTACAAGGTGACAACATAAATTTCATTAAAAAAAACCATCATTTCAATGTTTCTTGCCAGAATCAAGCTAAAGGAATATAAAAAATAGACATCTTGAATTTTAACAGGTTCTCAATTTGTCACAGACAATCTGCCAGAAACCTATGTTCAACATTTAAATGCCCTTGATTCAGATTTTGAAACTTGATTTGAGATTGCTTTGACTATGGTAATATCATTATAGGTAATGAATTTATGCTGTCACATTAAAAAAAAATGTCTGATTGCAAAAGGAACTGATTTTAATAGCCCTAACGAAGATCTTAAAGTAAAGTTAAGAAACGAATGTCCGCAATTTTTTGGCTTTAAAAAGATGTACCTGTTATTTATCCCAAATTATGAAACATCTCAAGAAAGTTTTTAATTGCTCTATTGTTTTATCTAACAATTATTTCATATATTAATTAGATTTTTATTAATTAAATTTTAATTTAATTAATTCGCATATATTTCTTAAGTTTAAAACAATCTACTTAACTACTGTACCAACTGTCAAAAAACATGTAAGTTGATAAATTTGTAAAAATTTAATATTAGGTAAGTAGGGGTCTACACAGAACCGAAAAACATGGCAAGGGGTCTATGAGGCAAAAAAGTTTGGAAACATTTGTACTATACCGTCAATCAAATTCCTTAAATAAAAAAACGTTGCCAAATGCCATGATATGCCGCCAATAGTAGAAACCATTTCCGCATATGATGGAATATAATAATAATGATGACAGTATTTAGTGAAATTTTTTTTTATTTAGCGATGTCTTTGATTAGGTGAAATTAATATAATACGTAAATACCATAATTATTATGTAATAAAATAAAAGAAAGGAAGAATATTTCTGTAAATTACTATTCGAAAGTTAATATTTTTGAGCCGATATTATGTATTATATCAGTCTAGCAATCAGATGATTTAATAGTTATGCTCAGTAGTTTTAATAACTTTATCTTCACCAAAAAGTTTGAAGAATAAAAGTCGTATCACACGTACATTTTTGGTGCAACTTTTTGACCAATTTTTCATCCTAACAGAGGGTGAAGGGCTGCCGTAAACAAAACGACATGCTCTAACGTCAGCCATACTCAATTTCCACATTGAAAAATTACTCACCGATTTTTCTGCTTCTGCAAACGAACATCCAAAATTATTTCTTTTATTTCGCTCGCTCTATTGTTGATGGGCGTAAAAGAAATGGAGCACCATCCTATTTAAAATATTATACACCATTAAAATATTATACGACATATCTGACGCGTTTGACAAAATAGAAGCCGCCATCTTGTTTATGACGTAGGGCGCCGAAGAAACCCATTGGCTGGAATTTCAAGCAACTTTTATTTGGAACAACTTTTTGAGCTCACTAGCAAAAAGTTGTTCTTAAGCCGTTGCTATGGCAACTGAGTAAAAATTGCACGAAAAATTGCTCAAAACGTGTACGTGTGATACGGCCTTAAAGATAGCAATTTCATATCGGAGTGCTACACGCCAAGGTTGCTATTTCTGCTCCTTAAGATACGTGAAAACATTACAATATGGTTACCTTGATATTTTTATCGTATATAATTTGGTTGCCATGGGGATGATGTATATTATAGTTAATTTTTATTGCTTTTTTTCTCGGTAACCCTATTGATTTCAGAAGATTTTAAATAGATTTCTTTTAAAATGTAACCATTTTCATTGCAGTCCTTCTTCAAACTATTGCTCCAGTCTTTTGTTGTATTTTGTGCTATTTTTGAAAATGGATATTTCTAATATTATTGGTGAGTACCAGGATATTTTTTTTAAGAACATGAGGGTTGAGTTTTAAATTATTGCGGACTTCCTTCTTTTGGTCTATTTTGTTTTCTAAAAGTAATGACTTTTTTTCCTCTTTTTAATTAAGATTTCACTGAATCGAACTCATAGCCTTTCATAACATTTCTCAATCAATTATTATCTTTTTTTTTTAAATAATAATTTTTTTGTTTGAAATTTTATTATTTTTTTAATATTTTATCTTTTTAAACATTTTATATGTGTGTGTATATTTTCAATATTTTACTTATTTTTACTTCTTTCTCTGGCATTTCTAAGTACCTCATATTCTTTTTTTTAAAAAAAAAATCCTGGTATTCATCTTTTTCCATGCTGTTCTTCACAAAATAGTAAGTAAATTTTTAATTACTTCATTCGTTTTATTTCATTTAAATTCTTGGTGATTTTGGCATTTCAAAAACTTTCGTCAAGAAAAAGCAATTCTTTAAAATTATTTTCCTAGAAATTTGTTACAGCTAGGCCGTTGACTTGGATTCTATAACACTCAAAAACAAAGCATCCAATATTAAATTAGTTCCAAGAACAATATCAAAACTGGAAATTATTTCACTTCATATAACCATTTTATTTTGATGTTTCAAACAAGCTAATAAAGAACAGCATACATTTTTTTCTCCTTTCTATTTGCATCAATTCCTTATTTATTTATGAATAATTTGTATTTTGTCTTTTTATTGATTTTTCAAAGCTCAACTTAAAATAATTCAAACAATTTTTTACTATAACACTAAATAATGTTTTTATTTAAAAAAGGAAAAGTTAGATACAAGATAAGTTTTATAACCATCTCTCTCAGAACTTGTATATTTAAATAGACACTTGTATACTTATGAAGTAATGTTCCGAGTCTTTTTCGACCCAAATTTGAGATTCAAACCAGATTTTTATTGCGTGTTACTGATCTTGTCGATGTACCAGTTTTGCATTCAGCTTATTTATAGAATACTTGCAACTCTTTTATTAAGAAGTCACTGATACTTAACTTTTATTTATACATGGATGAAAAAAATATCTGATTAATATATTTTTATAATACAATTATTCGCTCGTATATTGATAAATGAAAGAAGTTATTTATGATTAGGTATGTAATAAATACCGTGTTCCCCTCTAAAATAATTAATTACTGTGAATAATTATAAGCAATCCTTTAAAAACTAATGATATATGAAAAGTTCTGAAGAAATGATTTTGTAGCTACAACTTGAAATATAATTTTCATGTATTGCTTATAATTCATGTAATATATCACACGTATGCTGTTCATAATACAATTATTTATATCCCTTGACTATGCCACTGAAATCATATTACGTCAATAATTATATGCCTTATTTATGCTTCGAAGATGATAAAGAAGTAGTAATGAGCTCAAAGTGATTAATTTTGCTATAATTATTATTTATGATACTTCGTGCATTAAAATGTATTAGAACATTGGATGTTCTGAAATACATCGTCCTATTAAAATTTAAATCTTTGCATAATCTTGTTGATACAGTGGACTACATTCCTTTTCACCATTTATATTCATCTTAGATGATGCCAAATAAAATACCACACCTTCGATAATTGATATAATTTAGATAACATTTTATCACCGTGTAAGAGATTAATAGTTTTGGGTACGTGACTATATGTATGAATAAAGCCGAAATTAATCTCTTTCTGAATTATTTACAGTGCTTTTCTCGGTAATTATGCATAGATCCAGAAATAGAATATACCTATAGGCTGTTTTTGGCTTCAGTTAAAGTTGACTTGAGAATAATTTTTCAGCTAAAAAGTATCTCAAATTAAAACGATTTTATTTGGTAAGATTACATGTGCCCATTTATCATAATGTCCTGTAAAAGTTAGAAATATTCAACACAAGCGCATTTTTCACAATTCCTACTTTTAGTTCACTCTCTCCTTATATATATGTGTGTGTGTGTTCAAATTTTCAATCGTTAATTAAATACTTTCTATTGATCCTCTCAAGTTCAAACAAATTTTTTAAAACTTGTAGTGGATGACACTTGATGTTAATGCAGTTTTTTTTTTTCAAAAATTAATTCATTAATTCTATTTAAGTAATGAATAAATAGTAAAAAATAAAAATAATAGTCCAACACCGAATAAAAAAAAAAGAAAATTGCTCGTTGTGTCTCCGTTGCGCAAGGGATAGCGCATTGGTCTTCTAATTCAAAGGTCGTGGGTTCGAATCCTACCTGGGATGGCCTAATTTCTGAGAATGCGATTTATGAATGAATAATTAGTAATTAACAGAAATAATAGTGCAACACCATATATAGAAACGAAAATCGCTTTGTATTTTGCCACTTAATATTGTGATTCTGTCACATGTATATGCATATTTATATTAAATGTAATTATTTAATAAAAAGTAACTATATAAAATAAAATTTTTCTTTGCTTACATAAGTAGGAATTAATGTAAAATTTTTTTTTATACTACTTGTTTTTCTTTTGACATGCAAAATTAAAACCCATTTCGGTAATTAAATATAGTATATTTCAGAATATATCAATATTCATGTGTTTTTACTTTTGAAAATTATTTGAATGTGAGTTATGTTCTTTAGTAAAACAAATACCGTCTATATATATAAAATTTTTCTGATTTCATGCAATTCATTTTCAATGTATCTCATATTTTGCAGTGCTGTACTACTTGTTGCAACTCCATGTACCTATAATTTGCTCTAACGTTGTACTCGCATGCTCAGTAATGGATTCCAAAATCGCAATTTTAAAGAAATTTAATATTGAGAACTTAAAAAAAGGATTTAGAGAATATCATTTGAACACTGACTGAAGACAAGGGTATATTTCATATATAATAGCTGAACACTTTACTTATTCCTTTTTGAAGGAATACTGGTAATCAAAATCCTTCCTTCCAAAATTTCACAAATCATTTTGTGCAACCATGGATTAGTGTGAAGAGAAGTATATGTTTATTGAATGAAGAAATGTAAAAATTAGTTGGCAAAAATGGCGGTAAAAGGGAAAAAATAAAAATAAATAAAACTCATTTGTGATTTTTAGGGAAATGCGAATGATCAGAAAGTACCTTAAGTTCTTTATCTTACTAATTTCCACCAAATATAGAAGATCAATACAGTGAAATACGTTTAAAGTGAAAACACTCAAGACGAAATATTGGTTAACACGAAATAATTAACCACGGTTATGACAAACTACTATATATTTTCATGCATTTTTTCCCGTTAACACGAAACGATTTCCCTTCTGGGAATAACAATATACGGAAAACCCAGCCGGATTGGATTGTCCTATTGCATTATCTGAAGGATTCATTGCAGTAGATGATGATAATGTGTTTTTCCAATTATAGCAGACAAAGACATTTTGGAGTTTGTTCAATACTCAAAAAGTATCATTGATGCAAATTCCGATGATAAAAATAAAATGAATAATGCAGCTCCTGTTCCCACATCATCCGACATGAGGAACGTTATGAAAAGTATGCGCAGTTATTTAAACGTATATTCCAATGGTGAAATGAATTTTAAAAAAACGCACGATATCGGACAATTTGTTGACAATTTAATGCTAAAATAACAATGCAAAGAAAAATGTCCGATTATTTTCCGAAAACTCAATAAATGCTTTGTTTTTCAAAAAAATTGAAAATTTTATATTGAATTTCTTTAAGTTCTTTTGAATGTTTTTGTTTCATTAATGTTTGTTGAATATCAAAATTTCTGCATATCTATGTGAAAAAAAATAATAAATAAACTCTAATCAACTTAATTTTGTTGATATAGGGGGATGGAGGTGGGGGAAGGGTTGTGTAATATCCTTTAAGACGATAAATAATTAGGAGATACATGCCCTGAGAGTTTCGTGTTAGCTATTTTCTGCAATGTTCCAGTGAGGTGGCTAAAATTATGGACACTTTTAAAATTGCTATGTTTTTTAAGTTTGTATGCTTATTGAAAATTTTACTTTGCATAAAATGCTACGTATTTTATATCATTATAAAGAGAATTTAATTCTAAATTCATTACAAAAACGAAAATTTAAATATTTACAACGCAAAAAAAAGTTATGTTGCAATAACTGTCGATATACCTTAGATACTGGTGATAGCAGTGAGTTATCAGAGCTTAGTGAGGTTGCATTTATTCTTTATTACAGCTTCACATCGATGTTTCATTGAGCTGAAAATAGTTTTAAGCTCTTTCTTCGTTATTACATGATGCCAGGAAACAATTATATCCTCAATTAGCTCCTTTTTATTTCATGGGTACCTTATTCGGACAAATGTTTTTAAACGGTTCCACAAGCTTTCGATGGGATCGGGGTTAGAACTGTTTCCCGGCCAGGACAACAACTCTATAATCTTAGAACGATATGCGATGCAAATTACTTTAATGTGTGTGGCAGAGGCAGGGCATATTGCTGGAAAATAAATGAAGCACTGTTGGTAAAAAGATCCCTGATGGAAGGCAGAAGCTTGGATTCTTGAATGATGTCAATGTATTTCATGGCATTCAGTGTCCCATCGATGATATGAAGGCTACAGATACCATCTGCTGATATGCATGACTAAATGATGAAACTATGTGGGTACTTCAAAGTTGCCTGGTACTGATAAGTACTGACTCGTACTGATAAGTACTTCTCGGCATGGAAATAAATTCATATGCGAATTTTCCAGTATTTTCAAAAGTTTGTGATGGGCTCACGCGTTTTTTCATTAACATGTCCTTTTGGGTTCTTTGGGGCCAGAATGAATGTGGAAACTCTTTTCCAACCAACCCAGGAAGTAAAACGTGAAGGAAAGATGCAAATTAGGAAACTTTTAAATAACAGAAGTTTAGAGTAAGCTGTGTTGCATTTGGGGAATGTTATGTTACTGCGTGGGGCAGAATGTAGGAAGGTATTTGGGGTTAAGGTGACGATCCCGAGAGGATTACCCAGCCTCAGAAAGGCATGGTCAAGGTGCATACCCATTTTCCGCAACTTCTTCGGGTCAGATAGTGATACTTCGTTGGACAGTAAGGTGGGGTGACATTTAAATACATTTAGGATATGATGCGGTGAATTGACTTAGGCAGAATTAGATTCTGTAATGGTGGTCCGGGTTTTTCGTGTTGCCACCATGAATTTCTCTCCATATCCTCTTCATTATCGTCTTTGTGGTATAGATTCAGGTCTTCAACAAGAATCCATCATGGCAATTCATCATTCATTCCTTTGATCAAATTGAGGCCCATATTATGGAATAAATTCAACCCAAATTTGAATGAATTTTCTAATTGGTCTCTGAGTCTCCATTTGGGTGGTACTTCAAAACTATTTATTTAAAGAAAAGTTGAAGAGGCAAAACAGGAATTTTGCATGTTCAAAGATTAAAATCTTTAAATCTTGTTTGATTCAAGGTTTCAATTTCATTTTCTGTGTGGCTGTGTGGTAGGTATCTTCTAAGGGTGCATTCATGAACATTCTTAAGGGTGTGTTGTGCCAATACATTGGGATATAAAGAAATGTTCACCTGAGGACGTATGGCTAGATGGGTTTGTACCTCGGTGCATAATCTGGTTTTGAAGAATTTGGGGACATGGGGGTTTTAAGGAGTCGGTTGTAAGGGATATTTCAAATGGAAAGTCATTCTTGGGGGTTTGGAAGACTTGAGGCCATTCATAGGTCTTGGGAAGATTTGATTGATGCACATACGTACTGTACGCATACATACGTATATATATATATACTTGCTCTCTCATACCTTTCTCCTGTCTCCTCTCTCTCTCTCTACACTGCTTTTTCCTCAATACAGAATTATTTTTGTAACATAACTTGACCAAGTATAAAATGCGTTAAAGTGTTACTGGAAAAAAGCTTGCGAGGAGTGGCCAGTTCCTACCAGAAATCCGTGGCCGAGTAGCACTTGGAGATAATAAACACACACTTTTGCGTGATTCAAAAGAACTTTGGTTGTGGTGGCGGTGCAGCTTAGGCCAACAACTACTCCGGAAATTGCACCAAAGTTGAGTCTAAATTACTTCAGGGGTATAAATCAGATTGATCATTAACAACATAACTTGTGTTTCTATCAGCTTCAGAATCCGGATGATGAGCTGGCAGGAAAACATTCAAATCTGTTGATTAACGAAGAACTATTTTAGACCATGCGTACTTTTAATATGAATGCCATTATCTAATGAAATATGAAGCTGAAGGTAAGAAGGGGCGGCGAGCCCGGCACTTTATAAGGGAATGCCGGCGCTGGCTGTTCAAAGTACCGGCAATACATTACTAGAAGAGTACGAGAGTGATATCAATACTGCCCAATACCATAATACCGGTGCGCTGATCAGTGTGGCGGTGCCGTACGGCTGTTCGGCATCTCCTCCTCTCCACGGTGATATGAACCGAAGATCCGACCATCGGTAGGGTTTGCAGGGCAGATGCGTGACTCGTCGATAGGAGCCGCTTCATTTCGTTTCTGCCGCCCACATCCTTCGCCGTAGCATCATTGGCGGCGGAGACGTCTAAATGGTTCTGCTTCAAGGTAGGGCAAGCCGCCGGACGTCTTTGCGGAACGAACCACTCTGCTGTAAACGGCGTCCGGAATGGTACGCGCAAACACTGAATGATGCGTTGCGAATGTGCTGTGCTATAATGGTTCGTGATATGACCCGGAGCTATCCGTCACTGCCATGCGCACAATTTGTCTGTCCTCACGTGAAGTGATGCACTGAGATGGATGGAATACCATCTACTCAGTCTTGTGCCTCCTGCATCCAACGGTCACATATCCGCATTACAGTTGTTTTGTTTCGTCCACAACTACCGATTTCCTGAAGGAATCAAATCACACAATCTTGGTAGGCCACTACCCTTCCTCTGTCAAATAGTATGCCGGAGTGGGTGATCATGGTAACTGCCAATTTGATCACGTTTTTTGAAAAAACCACAAAAAAAACATAGTTGCCGAACTTGAAATCGTGGAAATCTCCAAGCCTTAAATAGCGCTTTGAGGTTTCGCCACAGGCGCGCGTGATGTGTGTCTGCTCTGAAATTCTGTCGGTATATCTCACACTCCGCTAATGCATGTTATAAATTTCATGTTATTTGCATGCTTCCTTCAGGGTGTTGCATTTACGGTGGCCAGCAGTGTATATATATTTCTGCTGTACGGGGAAGGTTGGATCCATAAAGCATTGATAACCCTAATTCGCTAGCCCAGAGGCGGCTCTAGGGCCGGACAAACCGGACCCTTGTCCGGGGAAGCAAATTTTAAGGGCGGCATTTCGATCGAATTTGAGAAATATATTTTTTTTTGTTACGAAAAAATTTATATATTTTCTGAAAAATTATTAGAGGGTGAATTTTGTATATTATTTAACATCTTATTTCCTTATTTTGTTCTCTATATGTTTAATGCTAGTTTTCTTTACTGTTGAAGCATGAAGGGTTCGAGAGGGGAATATATATATTAAATCGTGAATTTTGATATGTTTTGCAAGTAACTACTAGCAACTTTCTTCCAGCCCACGGAGTAGGGTGCAACAGACATTCCTTTCCCCATACGTTGTCCGATTGCCAGCTATCAAAAGGGAACAATGGTAATTAGAATTTTGGTTGAAGAGCCACATGAGATGTTTTTATATGTTAGTCTCGAGGAGATTAGCAGTTACTATGTTAAAATAACACCTTGTGATCCCACCATCAGTAGACTCTTCTTCGAAGAAATTGACCTGCTGAAATGGGCGATTCCTTCTCTTACATTTTACTCGTTTCAAATAATAACAGATAATTTTGTTCTTAATTTCGAATTATTTTGGAACTTTTAAGACTGAAAATAATATATATAGTTGTTATGCTGCCTTTTTGATCGCAAAAATTACTCTAGTTTTATAGGTGTGTATCAATGTGAACATGCAATTCATCTTTTTTAGTAATAACTTTTTGCTTTAGAGAGAGAGGGGTGGCATTTTCCATTTTTGTCCGGGGCGGCAAAACTACTAGAGCCGGCCCTGGCTGGCCTAATTCAGCGACAGCTTTAGAAATCATAATAGGTCTCCAGTTTAGTCCAAAGACTTTTTTATATCTACATTTGTTGTTTCTGGTGAATTTCAATTTCTTCCTGCTTTAGCACTGTAGGTTTTAGTACTTCTTCACTTTTATTTTATTTTACTATATATATATATATATATATATATATATATATAAAGTCAGCTGTAACTTACAATGTATTTTATATCAATTCTTTTTGTTTTCAAATAAATTAAATATTTTTTATTTTTTTATTTTGCTAAATTATTCTTTGAACTAACAACATTAATTCAGCTGTTTTTTTTCTATCAAAACAACTTAAACTTGATCTTTACTCAATGTAACGAGTATGAACAAACCTCAAGCTAAAACTCGGTTGTCTCTAGTGCAAATAAAAATATATTTAGATTAAATATTTCATGTTATTAACATACGATGTAAACATTTTAAAACACTCAAAACAGAGACGAAAAAACAGTTAAAAGGCAAAATGATATATCGTTATTGCTAACATCCATTCGGTTAGCTGCTGATCAAATAAATAAAATTTAGAAGCTCTCAAGACGACCCTAATCTCATTCAGGATATGTACAAAACCGTCACAGTAAATCACGAGATAGAAAATATCCCATACCTGAGAAAACACGTCGTAAAATTTTTAAGAGCTTCAAAACAAGACTTAGACTACAGATTATTACAGCTGTTCCCACAGAACTGAGATGAAAACGTGAACACTACTCACTGAGATCAACGTGAAAGTAATAAAAGGATCTTTTGTTGTCTACCATACAATTTACTTGTTTTTCGTCGAAGTGTTGCTCTTCTGTCCAGGTGTACATGCAACGGAAGGATTAATTTCATATTTTAGTGTTTGAGTGGAGAAATTGAGTGATGAAACGGAAAGTTACGTGACTTCAAAAAAAAAAAAAAAAGGGGAATATTTCATCGAAGGAATTGTATATTTAGTGGTCGTAAGAAAAATGGGGAGTTGTTTTTCAATATATCTTACTTTTTTTTTTTTGGTGATGAATTATTACAATAACTCTTTATGATACGTAAGTTTTGATTTATAATCTTTAATGTTAATATAATTCATATTGTGTGTAAATATGATGAAATAAACGTTGAAATAGTAATGATGTAGAGAAGAAGTAAAAAACAGCTGAATATTGTATTTTACAGTAGAATTTGTCCGCGCACTTTTTGCTGGGTATTTTATGATGCTGTGTGACTCTAGATATTATATATTTTAAGTTATTGATATCTAGTTCTTATCATTAAGCCTTTAATTGTATTTAGAAACTTTCTTGTAGTTCTCTGACCGGAACATCAATTTTTTTGCCGCTCTTAGAAACATCCGTCTGACCGAGGGGGTAAGCAATTTTTTTAATTTTATTGCCTTAAGGACTGTTTTAAATGACCTTATCGCTCATGAAATTGAGTAAAATTTTTAATATTTAAGCTTTATGAGGCAAACTATATTAATATATTTTTATCACAAGAAGTGTGACTGGTATTTTTATAAAAACTGATTAGAAATTATTTATATTCACTTAAAAATAATTAAAAATAATAATACCAAAAACGAAAAATCTATAGGAATATCGGTATGATAGACGGTGATAGATAAGAAAAATCGAACATATCGTAAGTTGAAAAAAATCGCCAAGTTGCATCACGGGTCCCTCTCACTAGGACCCGTGGTGGAACTTGGCGATTTTTCACTGAGGTGGAGTCCAACTGAAGATCTCAAGGCAGCCCACCCCCAAAATCACACCACAGCGTTATCTACAGGCATCAAAGTAAATCATCCCCGTTTGAGAGACGGATGTTCCAGTCAGAGGGTAACGATTTGAAAATAACTTGTCTTGAATTTCTAAAACGGAGGTATTTTTATCATTTGCTCCTCCTAACTCCCTCCCCCCAGTTCTTGAAGTCAATTTCCTCAAAACCCGCTCTTCGCGTATATTTACTCATCACTAATTGCTTCATATCTTTTTTTAACAAAAGATTCCTGTGATGCTATATTACTGCAATGATTAAAAATGATATAAATAGGCGAAGATAGTTTATTTCACAGTCTTTAATGTGCTCATTATTGGGCTTTAATTTACATCAAATACCTTATATAATGAAGCACGTGCAACTGAAATTCTGGAATAGTCTTATTATTATGACTTTCTTGTATTTCTGTATTGATATGGCAAAGAAAGGGATGTGTGTATGCAAATACAGACATTTTAAGAAAGGAAAATAATTATCAGAACTCTCATTTGAAACTATATTTTGTTATCTCTTCCTTCTTGTCTATCTCTCCCACTTTACATTTATCTTAACAGATAAAAGGGAAAAATGACTACAACCACCTAATGATATGATACAATGATTTATTAAGTATGAAGAGAAATGGACGAATGCACACAATGAACACCAAAGGAAAACGTCTTTCTCTTATGTTTGGCATTAAATGTCTATAAGCATATCTCTTCACATTTTCCAACGAAACGTCACGTAGAGAACTAGTGATGGGCTATTGTATCGATGTGTGAATTGTTTTCACTTTATAACAAGGGAGTATTCGGCAGAATGTGCGAATCCATCCAACCCTACATGTATAACTGCGATAAAATGCTAAAAAGTAAGATAAGATTTAAGGAATGGTTAAGTTTTAATGATGATCAAATTATTCGTCATCATTTTAATTTTACGTCACTGCGCGCATTAGGATTTAGAGCAGAGGTTCCCAAACTTTTTTGTCTCATAGACCCCTTGCCATGTTTTTCGGCATGGGGCACCCTTTTTTAAATTATTTAATTTTTTTCAAATTTATCAACAAATGTCTTTTTTTAAAGCTAGTACTACTACTCTTTAAAAAAATTTAAAATTTTTAACTAATGAAGTATAGGTTAAAAGTTTAAAAGCATTTTAATTACATAAATTAAAAATTAATTAATATATAAAATAACTGTTAAATAAAATAACCAAACAACACACAATTGATTTTAATGAGAGGGGATGAATCTGGCGCTACAATAACAAATTTTCAACGTTTAGTATCAATTTTGTCGGTTAAACCCTTGAAATCTCCTCTGTTAGTAGGGGTCCAGTTTTCTTTTCTTTTTTGTTTTGGAGATTGGCAACTCCTTCCTTTCCTCCAAACTCCTTCTTACTTGAAAAAATAATTAAAACCTTCCTCACGATATTCCATAATTCGGGACAAATAACTTGTGGTGTTTGCCTTTTTAAAGCCACAATTGCTGGCATTCGTTTCTAAATTTTAAAATCTTAATTGGTGCATATCACGATCATTTCCTGTTGTCATGTGACATCCTTTTTTTCAATATGACCATATAAATTTATTGCCTACTGTGGTACTACCATAGTCAAAGCATTCTCAAACCTGGTTTCAAAATCTGAATAAAAGGCAGTTAAATGTTGAACGTATGTTAAAACGTTCTGACAGATTGTCTGGGTTAATTTGAGAAAATTCCAGAGACCTCCAGTATTATACTTCTTTAGTTTAACTCTGGAAAGAAACGCTGAAATGGTTCCTGTTTTAAAAAAATTTATGCTGTCACCTTGTAAGGGCAAATTAACCTCATTAATTTAGTAAATAAATCTACTAAATAAGTAAAATTTGGTTCCCACTTGATTAAATTTTCTTTTAAAATTAAAGTCCCGATCTAGTTTAATGAGAGTTGATATCACATAGAGCCTCACTTACACCTCATTGACCCCCAAATTATTTTTTTGCTGACGTGGACCCCTTGCAGGTCGTCATAGACCCCTGGGGGTCTATATAGACCACTTTGGGAATCACTGATTTAGAGTATAGTTGAAATGAATGAGCAACTTTTACTTTTTTATAGAATGACTGTTTGACACAGAATACAATGAAAACAGCATCCGAATAGTATAATTATCATGATGTCTGTACTACATGCTTAATGAAACTTCTAAATTTATCCATCTTGACACAATCTGGTCGTTGAACTAATAAAACCGACTAACCAACCAGTCATACTAGAATATAATGAAGTGTTTACCTTCAGTTTTAGTAAATAATTGAAATAACAATTGCATTTTCACTGTCCTCATTATATACGACAACTATTATTAAACTGCCATCATATTTAACAGGCTTAATAACCCAAAAGCAGCCATTATAACCATACCTCAACTAGCAATAATGGGGTTAAACAGTGGCTTTTTTTTTTGACTTAAAGCTTTACAGACTAATACGAAATAGATTTTCCCAAACAGGAAACGAAATAAAATAATAGAAGACTTTTACAATTATTTCATCCCCGCTGAAATTCTCGAGCCAACTGAGAGAGTGGAAGTCATTCCACATCACCTCATCTACTTAATTAGACAGCAGCGTTGTTTTTACCCTTCTCTAAACGTAATTATATAACATCCACATGTGTTTTGGGCATGTCAAAAGGCAGGCCTTCAGTATTTAAAAACTACAATGCCAGTTCCTCATGAGCCAGCGTTAATCTGCATCGTCGTAAGGTAGATAGGGACCTGCACGTAAAAAATCAACCCACCGACCACACTTTGTACAAAGGCCCTCCTCATTTCTTTACGAAACCAGCTCATTTACAGAATGCTTACTCGTGGGGATAGGAAGAACTTTACCGAACAGACTCTAAATTAAATCATTTGCATTTATTGCTTTGCCAAGGCATTTGCCAATTACTATTTTTCTCCCAACACCCGTCGTACTTCCTCCCCTCCCCCTACTCCACTTTCTTTTTCATGTCATGTTAAAAGAGCGAATTTATTCTGCAGCCATCCCCCCTCCCCTAGTCCCGGTCGGTATGAAGGCTAATTAAGTTTTTGTTGGGAATTTGACGGTAGAAAAATCCTTTCTCTCTACCGCCCCACCTCCACCCGTCGCCGTGTTAGTGCTCTAAAACAGCTGATAAAGCCTCTTTAAAATAGCTTGTTGTTGTCGAGTTTTTTCCCCCTTTAAATTTGTACCAGTGGACGCAAGGGAAAAAAATTTGAAAAAGAATTTTTAGTAGTCTGGTTTGGGGTGTTTTCCGTTGGTTTTTGTGTCTTCCCCCTCCTGTTTTCCGAGTACATTTTCATTGCAAGGAATTCCATGCTTTGTTTTAATCGAGCTTAGTTTTAATGAGGTGTGTTGAATTTCAATCTGTACAAGGACGGACATTTACAATGCAAAAGGTAGAAATCCCCCCTCACGATTCTAGAACACTTGGCATCATTCCTAAGTCTTGTTCAATTCCAAGACACACAATTAGGAGACTTTTTTTTAGCGAATTCTTCTATAAAATTTTAACTTAAAATTATATTTGTATGTAAATTTGTACTCTCATAATTCGAAAAATTTTTTGTACAGGAAGGTATTTCCCGTGAAAATATTTAGCAGTCTTTCTTGAAACCTTTTCTTGAAATTTCTTTTTACTAATTAAAGAAAATTAATTATAGCCAGAACAAGTATAAAATCTTCAAAAGATGGGGTGGGGGGTGTAATTAAAAATTAAATAGGGAAGTAAACATTTCGCTCATTGTATATAACGTAAGGACTAGAAGAAACTAAATTAGTTCCTTTCTTTGCTCGAATTTCTTTATTGTATCTATATTAAACTCTAAAATGCTATGTTTGTAAAGGAAAACTTATCATAAAAGGTGCTTTGTAATTGTGTTATGACCATAGCCATGCTTCTTTAAAAGTTTAATTTGTGTCGAAGGGATGTCATGAGATATTATTCGAATATTTCGTACTTTTATACTATCTTAATCCGAGTACACACGGAGTACGTGCTCGTTAAATCAGTGATTTCGAAAGACCTGAAGGCGGTCGCAGCAGAAACCAGGAGTGCAGGGAGCTGGAGAATATTTCCCTCCCCTGTAGACCATGCCTAAATCATTGAGGTGGAGATAGATGGTGTCGCCATCTATCATGTAGAAGTCTATTCCATTTCAGACTTTGGTAACTTTCCTTCCTTACCTTCGGAAAGGACACGATGACAACAACAACAATACTAACTTAAAATCACTATCTATTTTAAAAATATAAATACAGTCGAACCTCTATATTGCGAATTTTTCTATACAGCAAATTTTCGTGGAACCTTGAACATTTCACGATTTTCTTCGTAAAATAACCTCTCTATAGTGAAGTGCATTTTCTATGCATTGAACTTTTTCTTTTGTGATTCAATTTTTGATCTCCCTTTTTTTAAAGAATTTCTGAAAAAATTTCAAGTTATTCTTTCTTTAGCGCATTTTATGGTGGTCATAAATCTTTAACTGGTTTTATTAGATCCTAACTCCCCGAGAGCAATAGAGTTCTGGACTTTTCATCCAAGAAGTGCAACTTTAAACCCCCATTGCTTAGTTCTCTAGAAACATCTTCGATATCCTCTTTCATCCTCAGTGGAGTTCTCCCGTGTCTCCGTGTTCTAATTATAAAATAATGTATGTTTTATATTACTTGTATGCTTTAAATTATAAAATGTCCTTATAAAATTCATTAATTTTAGTATAAAATTATTTTTTAATATTGAAAGTACAGTGAATTCTTCGGCATTTCCCCTTGTTCTCCTTGCATTTTTCTCTTTCTTTTTTTTCCTTTTTGATGGCTAAGATATATAAAATAAACATGTATTAATTTTAAAAAGGTGAGAATAATTACTTTTTTTAATATATAGTGTTAATGAATTTAAAATTTGTTTTATGGGGTTTATATAAAGTATATTAAAAGATGAACCTCTATATAACGAACTTTTTCCGGGATTTAGCGACTTCGTTGCATAGAGGTCCGACTGTAATAAATTCGAACATATCGGCTTCGTAGGCTGTTTCCAGAAAAATACAGTCTATGATTACGTGTTGTTTTATAATACTTGAATACTTAAGCCTTTCGAGATAAGGCAGCCAATAGCAAAATATTTCAGGGAATAGTTCTCCATAACAGCATTGATATAGCAAGGATATAATAACATTGATATTTTGAAGGCAAAATCAAATTCAGGCAAGTAACGAATTATTATTTGAAGGGTTGCGGCTTCGGGTCTCGATCATTGTGTAAGGGGTAATGCATGTTAACTCTTTCAAAGATCAAAGTTTTCTAGCTGGTGAGGTTTGGAAGCTTAGAGAAAGGGTGCTAATTCACTTGATCATTGTTCAAAATTGGGAGTTCCGTTGTTAATAATTTACGTGTTGCATATTTTGTTCGTTGAATATTTTCTGACTCAATATCTGGACCTTTAATTACGTGTCATTGAAGTTAGAAAAATGTGATGCCAACTCAGCTGATGTCCTAGTCATCTAACTATTGTTCAAAATAACGAACTTCATATTTCTCGAGTAACTTCTACTGCAACATTGTTTAAACTAATTAATCAAGTCGTGTGTTAAAGAACCTTGATTGTTATCAAGATTCTAACTAGCGAACATGACTTGAATAGTTAGTTTCTTTAAAAATCGTTATGCGTGGTGGAAGTGCTGTATGTAAAATTCAAAACATATAAAGCAAAATGAGAAACTGTTATGAGAGTAAGATATATCAACTTAAGTAGTGTCTTCATTATTTGGGAATAAGTCAAAATCGCAATATTATTCATCACCCTCGTATTCGGAGAGGGAAATTAATCTAAAATAATTTATCTCTATTTATAGTGTCTAATTTTTAAAAA
>BMAV01026072.1:0-26402 GCA_019973955.1 Trichonephila inaurata madagascariensis | reverse complement strand
TGAGCGGTTTAAAATTATGTCATTCGACTCGAAACCTGGCTTAACGACTGGAAAAAAAAGGTTAATGCATCAAAAAGCGCATGCCTCCTCTTTACGAGAAAGGGATCGGAAAACCCCCCGCATGTCGCATTTTAATCAGCCTGCCCCCTGGTTTACTGAATATAAGTACCTAGGTTTAAAACTTGAACAAATTAAACTTTGCTAAACAATCCTTTCCGCCCCCCAAAAAGGCGGCGGGAATGAGAAACATTCTAAATTGCTTGATTTCGCCCAAGAGCAAGCCCCCATTAAGGCACAAGGTTCTATTATACAAAGCCATTCTTCGCCCCATCATGTTGTAGCTTCTCCCATTTGGGCGGGGGTGGAGTTACCACCTGAAAAGATTACACTTTTCAAAACATTCAATGCGTAGAGCAGCAAACCCCCTTGGTTTGTCGGGAAGGGTCTTGCATAAAGATTTTAAATTTTCCACCGCTTGATTTCATCAAAAACAATCAGAAAATTTCTTCAACCGGTTACCACAGATTTCAAATGAATCTATCAGGGAAATCCCGGCTTACGACAATTTATTCTAGCTTTCAAAACCTAGAGCAGTTTTTAATCACTGTATCAACATTTCCCCGCTCAAAAGGATGAGAATGTCTTGATATGAATTAAAAAAATAGAGTTTTATTGTTACACTAGTTGTTTTTTTTGCAAGACTTCACTCACTCTAATTATTCCCCCGCGCCATGGAATTTTTTTGATGGGTTTTGTGTGGCAACTTCACCCCTCATGATCTTATTTCAAACTCCTCTACCTTTTCTTACTTTTTTTCCCAAGGGGTTATTTAAAACTTCCTTTCAAAACCCACGCAGTTATCTTAATTTGTGTAACGGACTTAAAATATTATTTCTTAACCCCTTTTTTTAAAAATATATCCCTTCTCTCCTCGTTCCATCAAGATGCGGCAGACGGTTGAAAAGGGGGTTTGCTGTCATGGAATGTGAGTCATTTTCTCTTCGTTTTCCTAGAAAGCGAAAAAGAAACTGAAACAAAGGGAGAGTGGTTTCCACCTACCCCCCCACCAGCGTTATTGCGCTGCATTTAATGTGGACTGCCTTTATTTTTATATGTAACTTCAACAAAATTTTTCTCTGTTCAATTTATTTGATGAGGGATAATAGAGCTTCTCTGGTTCCACGTAAATGTATAACCGTTACCGTTACCTTATCGGTTTCATCCCAAACCCTGGGGACACGATCGGAAAATCCATTGGGACCCTTTCTAAATCAAAGGCTCCAATAGTCCGTCGGGGGATGCGTCTGATCGGGATGCATTTCCAAAAAGTCTATCAAATCCACCTTCCCGGAACTGTATACCATTTATAATAAAACCCTGAGTTGGTATTTGAGGCACAAGTCAATGTACAAACGGACCAACCAATCCATCTTGTCGTAATTACATAGTTTATACTTGTTGAAAAATCGCCCAAACCCCTGATTTACGTCTAAAGATATACTTGTAAAAATTTTTTTTGAGGAGAATCCAATCGATTTTCGCTAGTCGGGCTTCAAAATACAGCAAAATTTTTTCGAGTAGTCCCACATGGGTTTAACGGACGGTTTGAATGGGGGAAAATAATTTTCCCAAAAGGCTCGAATGATTTGTAATGTTTTTGGGTAAACACCAATCCATTGTTCATAGGTACGAGTCATTTGCCCCAAAGACCAGATTCATCCAAGAAAGTAATTTAACATGAAGAATATTTAGATAGGACCGTTTTCCAGTGCCAGAGGAAGCAATTTTTTTCCCATCGAATAAATATAACATCGAACTAGTGACCCCCAAAACAAATTCATTAATATATAAAACGGAAAAAAAATTTTTTTTTTCACTTGAAAAGGACAGTTTTGTTGTCATTTTACTCTTTCATTTACAAATAATTTTGAAACACAAAAAATATTTTGCTTTTACCTTTATTTCTGCTATAGGGGGAATTTACTTTTTTAGCATAGTTTGTCTCATCTGAATCCCACCTTGTCTTTACCCTCTATTACAAAAATTATTTCAACAGATGGCAACATCATATTTTTTTGTCATTTCATTGTTACAACATCCATCTTGCTCAACCCTTTGTTTGTGGACTTCCCAGTTCCTTGTTTTCAAATTGCAACATCTTGATTTCCACATTGTGTAAACAAGGTCGCAATGATTTTAAAACGCTTACAGTTGCCCTATTCTTATTGTATTTTTTTATACATGACGTGGTTCAACACCCACTTCTCTTCCAAACCCCAAACTTTTTTATATCCTTCTCCTCTGTGACTGCTCACCAACTCACTTCTCATGGATCCGTATTTCAATTTATAGTCAATTCTCAAGTAGAATGGGAAGCCAGCTTACCGGATAATTATATTATTCAAAACCAACACTTACTTTAAAGATGTTTGCCATGGTCAGCCAGATGTAGTAAAAGTGCTCCTGCCACAGGTCCGGCTTTGTATGAATATTTAAAAAGGATAAACTCGTTTCTGTTTTCACAACTTGCTTCCCTTTGAATCCATGCTTCGACCATCTTGCAACATAAACGAATCTATTATTTTAGTTGTCAACATGGAAAAAATTAAGACTTGCACATGTGTCCACCAGGTCATTTTTTCACAAAACTACTGCCAACCCATTGATCAAATGTGGGACAATCCAATAGAATGCAATTTTTCTCGACTCCATAATGACATTCATCATTATTACGAATGTCAAAATGAAAAGGTTGCCCTGGCGGTCGTGTTCACCAATCAATTCTTTCTACACGACCTTTTGCCGAAATAAAATGACGAGAGTTCCTTTACTGTCAATTTCATACAGAATCCAAAAATTTTGATTCCAACATTTTTATTGGTGTCGCCACGGACAAGCTCACTTTGAAACCTGTCCACCTGGATTTCGGATACTTGATTCCCCTCAATGTGAATCAGATGCTTGTGTGGGTCAACGCACCCACCAGTTTGTGCGCCCCTCGCCCAAAGTTCAACAAGGTCCATTGAACTATTCCCCGGCTATATGCAACGTCAAAACGATAGGGTGGTCGTGCGGTGGAATGCCCCAAAACATGGGATCCCTATTTATCCGTCGGGGATAATTTGACGCATTTACCCCAGGTATTTGATGGGCGCGCTTGCCAAATTCCAAATTTTGTACCAATGTGGAATCGGATGATCCTTTTGGTGATGGTCCCTCGTGCACGAATTCACCAAACACGTCAGAAATTGGAAATTTTCAGTGCAATTTGATGCAGTCACCGGGATTAAATGCAAGGAAATCAACGAAAACGTGTTGCGTTATCTCCCGGCAACGTATTCATCTCAAACAATTCAAATCAGAATCTGCCTGCAGTGGTATCGTTCTAAAGTGGTCGTATTGGGTGTAATCCAGAGCTTATTTTGATTGTTCAACCCAAAAGGTGGAATCGTGTCCTGCTCAACATTTTTTTGATGGATTCGTGTGTCAACCGCGTGTAAAGCATGCCTCTTTAAAGGAATTGATTTATTTCAACTAGATTCTTACGACCAGACAACTGGATGGGGGCATGTGGGGATTACAATAAAATAATACCTTCCGCTCAACCTTTAACAGATCCCGAATCGGTCTATTTGGAAACGTACAATGTTTAGTCATCCTGATTGCATATCTTGTATCCATTTTAACTCAAATTTCTTTCTATAAAATTGAGGGATGCGTCCCACTTAACATTGAAAAATGGACCGCTGTCTTAGAAACAAACTCCATCTCCTATAAGGTATTGTATTGGGCTCAGAGAGAAGTGGAACAAGTCCCTAGAGATGAGAAATGCAGGCCTGGGCAACATTTGAGTCGGGACATGGTGCTGACCAAACACCGTACGCCACATGTGACGAATCACAACCCTTGTGTTTTGTCCTTCGTCCGATACCAAAGAGATTGCAAAGATAAATAATAGATTTGTGGGCCTGTACCGGCTGACATGAAAGGAATGCTTCCACCCTCACACGGTTGTCACGTTTCATGCAAAGGAAGTGAAACATGTTTACTCATCGCTCCACCCCCAAAACCGCATCAAGATTGACAATGATGGATATTCCCTTGCAGGGTTTCAGTCCTGCCAAAATGCCTTTAAATTGATACTTTGATCAAAACGTACATAGAATACAAATATCGAGTGACATACCCACCCGATGTGTCGTATGGACAGAAGACGAGAAGAAGGTTTCAAGGTTTGAGGTGGATTTCTAGTGAAAAGGAAGATTTTACTCAAAAATTCTTATGCTTCCCACCTATGATATCAAATATGCGGTTCCAGACTTTGCCTTTGACCGTAAACCATAAACAAGATGGATAAACGTCACGTAGTGAACGGGGTACTATTGTACACGACAATTTATGTAAATTGTATATTGTGTGCTGTGGCAGCCATGACAGGACGATGGATATTTTTGCTTTTGATTGTATTGACCATGGGATTAACAGCTTACATGATGTACATGACGACTCACAATGACGACCACTTGAAATCTGTGGGTAAATGGGCAGAGGACAACTTTACAAAACTGATGGCCAAAGTAAAAGCTTACTACACGTAAAGTATTATTTCTTTCGAACTGCCCCGCAGTTTTTACAATATCTGAACAATGTCGGAGGTTCATCCAAAGCACGCACTTGCCGTAAGGTAGAGCATATCTCTGGAGAGGAGCAACATGTTTCTGGAGTCTTTATCCGCTCTTCCCATATTTTGCATTCTTTTTCGGGAAACAACTGCATTCCATTTTCTGCCATTGCCACTTGATTTGCAAGCAAGAATATTTATTCACAGCTATGTTGGCTTTTAAAACCTAGGTAAAAAACAAGTAATTTTAAGGTGAATATGGATCGTCGACTAAATGCCGAGCAAATTATGAGAGTTACAGTCTCTGGACTAGACTCGTTTTTGCACAGTCAGTTGAGTGCTGAATATTTTGAAAAATATACAGCTGAAAAAGATCGCATGTTTCCCACGTGGGATCACCTTTGGGTAAAGTTGAAATTTTGGCTGTCTCAGGAACCTCTGGCTAATAAGCAAGACACTGTCCTGAATTTTGCTCAAATTTTTCCACATATAGAACCTTATAAACCACAGTTGATAAATTCGTTAGCTCTTCACGATTCTTTTTGGAATCAAGTATTTGAAAACTTGGTCATTGCCAAAACTCGACTATGAAGTTTACAGTCTCTTCTTTAGAACCCTTTGGTATTTTTTCTCTCGCAGGTGGGTTATTGTACTCTATTGGAGTCTTGACCATCCAATCTCGCACCACTGATTTTCGTTTTCATTTTATCGTCTTGACGCTCGTTATCTTTATGGCTCTGGTATCCATAACAATATTTAAATATTTGAAATACCGTTACACTTGTGAAAAGTTGACTGACATTATATTGTTATGAAATACAATAGCCAATTTCACATTGTCTTTGAAACGTGTGGCTGCATCTCCAAGATGCCAGCCTAATAATTTGAAATACCCCAAAGGAGTAGAGATGCAGTCAGGTGTCGACTCTTTTCCGTTCAAATTGCACATCTTGCAAACTGATTAAAAATAATTCAGGGACAAATCAAATTTTGCCGTGTAGTTTGTTCCATCTTCAAAGGTGCACGTAATTGTAGGAAGCTCAAAGTGAATGTGCTGAATAGGTTTGATGGCTAACCGGCGCAAAATAACTTCAAAAGATTTGAAGGAATCCATAATCAAGATGGCTTGTTCTGAGACGCCCGAGGATATGGTGAAAAACTTTGGAGAAGAATGAAATTTTCCAAAGATTGTGTGACATAGCCATCTGTCGATATCTATGTCTTGGGGTTCCGCGTAAGTTAGAGGTGTGATTATCCCGGAAGGATATATGAGACATTTATAATTTTAATATGACTTTTATTAAGAATTTAACTTAAATTACTTATATAACGAACAAAAATTATATTAAGTGAGAATAAACCAAAGTACACCGGATTAATTATCTCAGACCGCGCCATTAGATCACTTCCTATCAAAATATAACCATCATCTGCTCAATCTCGCTTCAATATTATACAAGCGTTCTGTGAATATAATCCTCCCTACCTTGGTTGAAGGCTCAACGATACTGATAATTTCAGGTAGACTTATGTGCTCGTGCAATAGTTGCTCCTTGTATATAATAGCGAGGGTGGGCGTTCCCCGTGATTCCTGAGTAGGCCGTCTAAACACACTCAACCGTTCCACTGCTTTCTAAGATTGCCAGCTTGATTCTCACTAAACTTTCTTATCCTTTAAAGGTTACTTTATTTTCATTGTTGCTTCATATTTACTTCTTGAATTTGTTGGAAAAAGTTTTGCCATTAATCGTGGCCGTCAAAGAACGTAGGAGCGTTAGAAGAAGAACGAGAGCGATGTCACAACCCTCCAAGAAGAAAAACGTGATTTATTTAGGGGTTCTCAACGCCCCAATAAATTACGTGCCTAAATTTTTTATTTGAATCTCCTCAAGCTTTCTAAGTAAGTTTTATTTAAATTTTTAACCTTTAATCCTCATTTTAACTTCTATACTCTCCAATATTTAACTTAACTGTAATTTTCATTATTCATCTTAGAATTAAATTTAATATTCAACTTAATTTTAAACTTAAACTCGTGACAGACACACAATAAATTTTACTCCATTAACTAGGCCAACATTAAATACCTTAAGCCTGTTTAATAATGATATATTCTCACTCTTTTACATATGTACTTAACTCTATATTTAACGCAATCTCAAATATTCTAAAACAAACATTCCATCGTTCATTTTTTCCTGGGGTGCGTAGACCCAGACTTCTGCGTCAGGTCAAACATTCACCCGTGAGCTGGGAGACCGGCTCCACTGCCCGCTGAGTTGAAGCTACATACATCAGCTATGGAACAATACTTTTCAGGGTCTGTCACCCTGAAATAAAACTCTTTAAGTTACTTTGCCAAAGCTATATTTACATAATACCAATAAGTTTTCACAATTTTATGCATTATATATCATTTTGTAAATTACAATAAACTTCCCGCATCTGGTTCCATCAAACTCCCAATGAGCCGCACAGCGCTGTTAATATTATTAAAGGTGCCCTGAATACACCGCGTTTCCCTGAACCAGATGCATCTTAATACGGAACAATACAACAACGTATATATACATACATATTATACAATTACAAACATTTTGAATAAATCATTAAAACAAATAACCAAAGGAATTGTCGCATCTCACGAAGTCATACATCGAAGTAAACAAATGCATAATTACAGTTGTTTTCCAATACTAAAGAGAAAAATTTTTACAAGTCAAAAGTTCAAAAAAAAAATATACACTTTGCCAGGTGTCAACTTTGCTTGGATTATAACTTAAAACACCGCCCAAGACTTCTTGCAATAATTCTTCCGACCACTTTTGTTGGAAAGATCATAAAAAATGAAACCATACAACCTGATTTTTATATTTAGTCCCCAAACATGACGTCCAATGACGAGGTGCTACCACTGTTCTTTTCCTCTTCTCATTCCTTGGCTGCACTGGAATTCTTCTTATGTTGCCTGCTGTAGGGGCTTGTAGTCCTTGTCGGCTTTCCTTTGATGCCTTGTTGCTTCCTTTGGCCGGTCGGGACCTGATCGTTTCTTTGGCGTGGACGCAGGTTGCATTCGGTCCATCTTGAACTCCAGTTGTCTCCGTCTTGTTCTTCTTCCTACTTATATAAATATTACTGGATGACAATGGTCTTTGTTAATATTATTGGGTCCATTTCTCTGCCACTTTCTGTGGTCCACTTGCCCCCGATCCACGAGACCTTTTTAATTCCTTTTACTAGCCGTTCTTTTATTTCTGTTTCATTTGTAAACGAGCTAGGCAGCGATCTGACAAGTGATCTGCGCTTATCGGCCCTATCCGTGTTTTTCTTAGATTGTTTTGACTGAGATTTATTCCTTTTCCTCTAACTCACGCTTCACCGCAGATCTTTTTTTCCCATATCGTGACTCATTTGATCTTTTGATGTACATTTTTCCCAACTACTCGTTTCCCTCTGACGTGAACTAATACTATCTGGGCGACCTGTTCCTAACTCGACTCGTCACATTTCCTATGACGATATATTCTTATTTGATCAAAATTAACAGTTAATCTTTTTCCTGACTTCCATATAATATTATTATTATTTACTTCTAATACTTCATAGGACCTTCAAATTTTTTGTTTAAATTTCGAACAGATTTATTAGCTGCTAAACTTAAAGGGTGCGGTTCTAATAAGACCCAATCATTTATCTTAATTTGTATGTCCTGCCTTGTCTATTATAATATCTTTCCTTTCCCAAGCTTAGTTTTCGTACTTAGTCTAGTCATTAAAGACATTCTCGATATTCTAACTGTAAATTCCGATCCGTCTGAAATCATTACTAATTTTTGAAATAAAGTAATCAATTTTCGACCCAAAAATAATTCCGCGGGGTTTTTCCCGCTGTTTCATTCACTGCCGTGGCGAATAGCGTAAAGCAAACTCGCGTAAGAATTGGTCCCAAGTATCGTGTTGATCATTAACATAATTTGTAATCATCATTTGCACTATATCTCGATTAACTCGTTCAGTCCTATTTGCTTGTGGCCTATATGCAACAGTCTTCACATGCCTTATGCCTAATCTTTCACTTAAATGTTCGTACTTCGGATATAAATTTTGAACCGTTATCACTTATTAATTTTATTGAGCTCCAAAACGCGATATGTACTGTATCAAAAATATCCGCTATTATACGAGCTGAGTGTCTTTTTTGAGAGGTATAATTTCAGCCCATTTGCTGAAAATGATCGGTAATTACTAAAATATATATCGATTACGTCTATTCTCGATATGGGATACGGGCCTAACAAATCTAAAGTAACTATCTCATTTGGATAATTTGATACAATCGGATTTAATCGACCAGCTGGTAAAGCTTTTTTATAATTATTAACTTGGCACATATGGCATGTAGGACATATTGATCAATAAATTTTCATATACGGAAATAACAAACGCCCCAAATTTTATGATAAGTTTTAAATCTACCCAGTGCCCAGCAATTGTTTTGTCATGAAATTCCGTGGGATGCTGTTTCTAAAGACTTTTGAATGTATACCCCATTTCACCTAAGGCGTGTTTCGCAAAAACAACAAGCCTTCAATTAGATGGAAGTCGTGGGACCAATTTCCATATCACGCATTAACAGAGTTATTTTCCCGGGTTTTTTAAATATCTATAGATAGACCTAATTCTGGGTCATGCTTTTGTTCTGTTTTCTTTTCCCCGGAAGTACGTATAAATCTCTGATTATTGCACAATTAATTTTTCCCCTATTACATTTTCCACAGGGTTCCTTGATAGTAATCCGCCCCCGCATTTTGATTTCCCCGGTCTATGTTCCCATTCTATAAAATTCCGCTAATTTGATTTCCCCATCTGATCATCCTACTGACAAATTTTTTCCATGTGATAGACGTGTTAAGGCGGGATCTTAATAATTTTTAATTGGCATCTTTCCCCAAATTTTTGGGGGAATTTGTTCAACGCCCATACTACTCCCGACTTTTTTTTCGGTTACCGTAAAAATTTCCTTTTTGCGTGAAGCAAATATAACGGGTCTGTGTTCCTGATTAAGCACTGCCCCCAAACCGATTGAACTGGCATCTGTAAATAACTCGAAGGGTTTTTTGAAAATTCGGCAATTTTAAACTGGCGCCTTTGTTCGGCAGCCTTGACTGCTTCGAATGCCTTTTGCGCCCAGTGGGCCAGACGAATTTTTTTTTAAATTTTTGTTTAAGATTATAAAGGGGGGTCACAAAAATCAGTAATTTTTTTAAAACTGTCCACTGGGACATACCCAAAAAAGACACCCCTTTGAGTTACGGGGGGGGTTTCATCTCGTATGGCTCGAACCTTTGTCTCATTATTTGATTCCTTTTTTACTAATAATTAATTAAATACCTCAATTCATCGCACCCAAATTTAAATTTTTCTTTTTTTAATGTCACAATCCTGCATCTTGCAACAACGAAAAAAACCTTCCTTAAATGCCAACATGGTGAGTGAATGATGGAACAAAAAAAACGTCGTCCCTATATACACTCACAAACTTCCTATCACCGGTTTTGGATTAGGTCAATTGCCTTTTGAAAAAAGGGAGCTGCCCCTGATAAACCGAATGGCATCCGCCTGAAAGCATAAGTGCCACTTTTTTCTACGAATGCGGTCTTAACAATATCACTGGGGTTTTCTGCCATTTGAAGGTACCCACTTCTTTGATCAAGAGATGACATTATTGTCGTATATAGGGGGTGTTCGTTATTAGATCATCTATTAACGGTAAAGGGTATCGCGGATACTTTGGATCGAATTTAGTTTCTATAGTCTGCAAATTATATGCTTCGGGATTATCCGGTGGAAACCCCATTTTTTTTCTTGCAAAACACAACTGGTGACACGTACGCGATTAAATTTGGGAATAATCGTTTCTCCTAACTTTTTTTGTATATAAAATCATATTGTTTGTTTCTTCCGGTCATATCTTTTGGCCTGAAACTACTTTTGGGATTATCCCCCCGTCAATTTCATGGTATAAAAACATGAGTAAGACCGGGTTTTGTCTGAGAATAACCCCTTAAAACTACTAAAAAAAATTTTGAAATCCTTTTTTGTGTATCCTCCAATTTTGTCTTGACAAATCTATTTCAACTTTTTTTCCCCCCAATTGATTCAACTCCCCCATTTATCTGAGAATGGGGAATTTTCAACGTTTCGTCAAAACAAAAAACGACCCTTTGACCCCCTTATAAAACAACCCCTTTGAATACATGGGATTCCAAACCCTAAACACATGAAATGACCAAGGTCTAACAAATTCTCGGTTTGAAAAATCAATTTAAAATTTCCCTCAGGCATTTCCCCCCCGTGCTGTGATTACCGGGGCTGCGATTTTTAACTTTTTAAAAAAATTTTTTATATATTTCTTCCGAAATAAATGATTTTTCTGCCCAGTGCCCCATAGGCTTTCAAAAATTTTTTATTTAATAAAATAAAGGGGAAGCCTAGGGGGATATACATATCGGAGAAAGTTAAATTGGTATATCCCCTGCCGCCTTTTTGGATGAACTTCATTAACTTTCACAACATTCAATCGTCCCCTTTGATCCTTCGCCTCGACTAAAATTTTTCACTGAACTATTTCTGGGGTTTCCCCAAAAAATTATCATTTCATCATTTCGAAATTGGTATCCCCTTTCGTTGAATCTCTGATCATCATTCTGAAATCTATTCCCCCTCTCGGGCCACCTTTTTACTTTGACGGCTTTCTCCCCGTATTTCCCTCTTCAAAGGTGCAATTAATTGTGGAAGCTCAAATTAGTCTAAAAGGTTTTTATGTCCCCAAAATAATTCCAAAAAATTTGAAGGAATCCTTCCCAAATGGCTTTTCAACGCCCGGGGTTGGTGAAAAAACGGGGAAAAAAATTTTCCAAAAATTGTGGACAACCTTGTCAAATCTATTCTTTTCATGGAAAAATTGGGTGGGGTTTCCCGGAAGGAAAAAGCATTCTTAAATTTTTAAAAATTGACTTTTATTAAAAATTTTCTTAAATTCTTTTATATAACGAACAAAATTATATTGAGAATAAAAAAACCCAAAGTACACCGATTTAATTATCTAAGCCCAAGATCACTTTCAAAAAAACAATTTCTGCCAACTCGCTTCAATATTATACTAGCGTTCAAATATAATCCTCTACCTTTGGTTGGGGCCCCAACGATACTGAAACCCTTTCAGGTAGACTTATTTGCTCGTGTGCAATAGTTGCTCCTTTTTTATAAATAGCGAGGGTGGGCGTCTCCGTGATTCCTGGTGGCCGTCTAAACACACTTCCCAAATGTTCCACCAAGCTTTTTTTAAGATTGCCATTGATTCTCACTAAACTTTCTATCCTTTTAAAGGTTACCTTATTTTCATTGTTGCTTTTTTACTTTTGAAATTTTGGGGTTTGGAAAAAATTTTCCCTTAATCTGGCCGTCAAAGAACGTAGGAGTTTGTAGAAGAAGAACGAGAGGGTGTCCAAAATTTTTTTCGGGGCACGTTTCCCAATTATAATTCAGATTTAAAAAAGTTTTTAATGAATGGGGGTTCAAAAGCTTCAACATACTATAAATGAAAAAAGGATATCACACCCAGGGAAACTTGCTCTCAACGTGGATGGGGGTACCAAAAGTTACCAAATGTTCGAGTGTTCCATTTTAATCGGAAAAAAAAAACTAGAAAAAATTTAACTTGAGCGAATTTGTGAGACAAAACGACTAAAAGGGGTTTTCATCAAATAACTTTAAAAGAGAAATCGGGAAGATTTGATGGATAATTCAACGGGGAAACAAGAAACGACCAAAAACGGGTATTGCATAAAACGGATCGTGGAAAAAGGGGGCGATATTGAATGTAAATATCGCCCTTGTTGCATTCAGAAAGACGTATTCAATAACATAGTGAAGAGGAAATGGGAATCGACTCACCCACTCCTTTGAACATATTTAAAAAAAAAATTTTTTTAAACAATTTGTTATGCAATTTTATAGTGTATTCAAAACAAGTACATTGAAATGAATTCTGTTCAAGACTTGCTCCACTTATTCTACGACATGATTACGTCGTTAAGTCTTTGGGAAACCTTGGACGGTATCCTCGAGTTCTTTTGGATGCATCTTGCTGCCGATTCTCAGCTGAATGGCCATTTATTCTCCATACATTTGTGTTCCAGTACCCTGATGAACGCATTCGTGTGGTTAAACTCCAGCAACGTTCAACCGTGTGATTTATACGTGGTTTTAGAACCAATACCTTATCAACCTTTGAAAAACCAGCCCAAGCCACACGAATGGTAGTTTTACAAGTCATTTTAATTTTATAAAACTCGTCCAGAAATGTCTGACTTTGTCAGTTTTTCCATATCCTCAATGTGACAGAATTGGCTCGTAACACCAGGAACTACTGTCCCTTCAGGATCATTCGATTCAAACCCCCTTCCATCCATCAAGTGCAGGATGTGCTGTGGCCATAAGGTTACTCTTCGAACGAGCAGATGGAACTCGATAATCCTATTACCTATGTTCTTATCAACTTGTCGGGATATTCCAGTCCTATTCACATGTATTTGGTAATTTGGGATTCACGGATTACATGTTGATCAATAAGAATTTTGTCAAAAAGTGATGATTTGCTTTCCCAAAAACGGGGTCAAAAGCGTTTGATCAATTCTTCAAAATTGTTTGATAAATTATTTTGTAAAAAGTTTGAGCATGGAAACGTGACAGCCATTGTAGAAATATTTATCCCTGATTCCTTTTACAAATCGGGATGTATCCACCAAACATTTTCCATTCTCAAAGCGTAGAATTTTAGGTGTTGAATACGGCACCCAACACACAACAGATGCTTGTAAAGCGTAAGCAACCATGTATAATTTGGAGCACTGGTGGGAAATAAGCTTACCGAATAAAGGATTGGGGTAAACAAGATAAGGTATAATATGAGTACAGCCAGTAATATTGATGTTGAAAATTTGCCTTTAGAACCCTATTTCGAAAACCTTGAAGTTACCTAGGTAGAGATTACTCCCCGCCGCCAGATATTTTCCCCAATTTTCCATCGTTACCAGTTCCAACACTCAATAAACTATACAAATCTCGACCAAGAACATCTTTTGAGTGAGGGTTATAGTTCAGGAGTTTCTACTCTGTTCCAGAAGTTCATCTGCAAGTAGCCAAAATCGACTTGCTACTGAAATCGTTCAAAAATCTCCAGCTGCTGCCCGAAATCGTTCAAGAAGTCGTTCTGGTAAATAGAACTGTCAGACGTTCAGCAAGGCTTTTCTGCCAGGAGAGAAAAATCTGCAAGTCTAGCAAGGCGTGCTTGGTGAGAAAATGTCCAGCAAGACGTGTTGGCAGAAGAAGAGGTAGAAGGTCCGCAACTGTGGGTCAACATCGTTCCAGATTCGAAGTCCGAAGCAGCTAATGCAAATCGTTCGGAGATCTCCAGCTGCTAGAGTAAATCGTTTCAGATCCCCGAGTCCAGCTGTGCCGGTCAACATCATTCGAGATCTCCAGCTGCTAGAGTAAATTGTTCCACAGATCTCGAAGTCCAGCAGTATGCTAATGCAAATCGTTCGAGATCTCCTTCAGCGTCCAACAGTTCCAAAGCCGCTCTCTCCGAGTCCAGAACGATCAAACAGACAACCCAACAGGCGGCGTCGGATCAGAAAATTTAGGGTTCAAAGGTCTCCTACTTGGATTGGGGAAACTCTAGACGTGAATTGGTGTATGATTATCCATCCCACAAACTAACATTCCATAATGATGATAAGGATTTTACAGTCCGTAGAATTCCCAATAAAGCATGCAGTTATTTACTAAGCCATTGATCCAAAACACATCCAATTAGATGGGATATCAGTACCGCGAAATGCAGTTATTTCAATAAAAGAGAAGACTTGTGACTTAAAAATATATTAAAAAATTTTTTATAAATATGTTTCTAATATGTTTTTATCTCCCTAACAATATCACACCGAATAAAATCACAAATAAGCTCATACTTGAACATACTGTACAAACAACATTCCCAATATCACCATCATAAGAACAATCACCAAACGTAATGTCCATTGGATAGTATTGATTTTGTTTTGACATGTTTAAATGTTTCCAATATTGCAATGTAGTTTCATAATTAATCTAATCATTGGCTTGAAGGGCAGTTAAATATTCTTGAATTTTGTTACTATAAATCACAGACTGTGATCTTCGTCCTCTTTCCCAAAAGATTATCCCACACCATTTCAGGCGTGATTTCAGGATTAAAATTATTTTTTCGTTGAAAGTACACCAAATCCAAACGTTTATTAATGGCATCCAAAGCATCTGCTGTCAGTACATTTCATAATGAAATGGACTAAGATATCTAAAATGACACTGTAAACTGCCATTATATTGATGCTCCAGCCATTATTTTTCCCGCCGTGGTCAATGAGACTTCACCGACAGAGAGAGAGTTTGATTCCAATACAGCTTAGCCGGAGTCGATTGAATGGGAAGGTTGCCGGCTGCTTTCAACAGCAATTGAGGAGCTTTTTTCCGTAATATTTTTTCCACGACATGCGCTGCAATGTCCACTCCAAAATCAACCAATAATTCTGTAGTCACTTCACGAGCCACCTGAGACGTATCCGGTAATGGGATAGTATCACTTAGATTCACTTCCAGGGAAACTGCAGGATGAGAAGGTACTGGCGGAATATGGGCATAATTTGGAGGTTGAACAACACTCGTTTTTAGGGCTCGATAGACTGTTTTTCCCAAGAAAAATTCCCCAATGGTTTGATCCACCGAAGAATAACATTCCTTCCCATCAAATTCCAATCCATAGGCTTGACAATACAATTTATTGAGATAAATCTGCCCATTTCTCCAATCCAAACCCGCATGCAAAGGATGTTTGGATTGCATACCAAATATTTGTTCGGGAAAAGAAGCCAATACTTTTTTCAAAGGATTGACCATGACACAACGCGATCCCCACCATTCCGCATCGATGGATGTCGTCATTTCTCGGCAACTGGGTTGACACGACAAGACTAATGTATTGGCTAATCGTGTCCATTGCATATCATCCTTCCGAGTACATGGTACACCGTCCGATTTGAAAGGAAAGCAACTTAGACGCTTACATCCCAATTCCGTAAAGTGAATTTGGTCTACCACAATACATTCAGTAGCAAGGGAAGGGGGAATATAATAATCTTTGAGAGTTGCAGGACGTATTTGTATTTCCACATGTTGAAAATAATGGGGGTAACGTTGCCGATACCTATCTAATAAATACCGGGTCGTATGTTCGGTAGCATAACGCAGAGCATGTTGCAATTCATACTTGCTGGGTCGAGGCATCACAATACACTTTCTAAGGTGGGACCTTTGTTTTGACCCGAAAGCACAATGCTTTTTAAGCAAAACACGGGTTCTCCCACCAAAGTATGTTGGATACATTGGTCACAAGAGGGATGAGGTTGCACAGAAAAGATGTGGTGAGGGGTGAGATACCGGACCAAAGAGCCATTTTCCAATGCAGTGCCAAAGGTCCAAAATTGATGTCGAGTGAGCCAAGTCACAATAGTGACCATTTCTTCGGACGTGCAATCTTTGGGAAGAGCATAGCAGGGATAAGCACTCACAACGTGTTGGTCAAGAGTCACAATGATACTTTTTCCGTGGACAACCAATTGACAGGAGGAATCACAAGCACACACGGGATGATGTTCAATATGAGCACAATCCTCGGGCTCGACGGTTTCCAAAGTGATGAGTTTCTCTTGAGCGGCGTGTTGTAGAAAGGCGTCGTTTAACAATTCCTGAGGAACGTAAAGATGGGTCATAATTACACCAAACAGTAACAGAGAACCGAATAAAAGAACCCTGAAACCACCACTTGGAAACTGGAAACACTTTGAAAGAAACAATATCTGTATGAAAAAGGCGAAAATAGGAAGCCAAATAAAAAATTAATAGAGTTTTATTCCAGGCCAGTTGAGGGCAACGCACACAGAGATCCAAATGTCGGAAAGGCATTACTCGTTAACTGATCAAAGTCATCTTGCTTATAAAGCCTAGTAAAAAAAATTTTATTATTTTTATTATCCTTTTTGCTCTGGCATAGAGTGCACAATCCACCCTTTTCAATTTGAGCATAGTAAACATTAGGGTTCAAACACACTTCAAGCCTAATCGTCTCTTCACGCACTTTGCATTTAATCACCTACATTGCAACTTTTATTCTTCCAGTAAAAGACAAGATGAGACATAGTACATACCACTACTAAAAGCCTATTTAAGCAATGTGAATCATGTATGGCTTTGTTTAGATTCTTCTACGAGGTGTGGAAAAAAAGGACCCTTTTGTACAAAGAGCTGTAAGACTTGCCACTCAGATGGATTCCATTCAAGTTCCATGGGATTCTCAAACTTCTTTCAAGATGAGTTTCGTCAGGGTACTCCGCAAGAAAGATTAGAACAAACCACCATGATGTTTTTGCTACGGTTAGTGGCCCTGGCTAAGGAAGAAATGCACATTCGTACTTTTCGCAAACCTGTAATCCTTCATGAAGCCGTGCAAGCTGATAGTCTGTTGAAGCATACATTTGCCTTACTCACTCTAATATTGTACAATGTAAGATGGACCGTAAGACATTTTTTTCTTGGATAACCTAGTGTTTGATTTAGTACATGAAGGTTAGTGTCTCGGCCTTGCGTCAGTTTATGACTCAAGAATTGAACATCTCCATGGCAAATTCCTCACGTTGGCAGAACGAAATTTGAAAAAATTAAATTTTTTAAATATTGTTCAATTTGGCTCATCCTTTTGGCGCTTACCCATTGGATGGCTGAAGCTATGGACATGAGGATGCTTCAAGTCATCCAGATATTGATATGGCCAAGAAAAATTTGGCGTGAATTGGATTACAGAGCCATTGTACCGGATTAAGCGCGATGTGCATTTGCATGACCCTATATGCGCCATATTGTGCAAGAGATGAAATCATAATTGTTGACGAATCTACACAATACCACTGATATGGTTTAACATTCACAACAAAGTGATTTGGCGAGAAAAATGTGTATCATACTGCCTCTCAATCTAAAAATGTTTATTCAGTCTGAACTGGAAAAGGATGCAGCATTTATGCGCCAAGGCTTATCCCCATAATACTGCTCTTGGGCGGTTTCTTTTGGCGTAACGTATTCACTTTCATAGATTCAAACATGCGAGGAGTAACAGCCACTGCCCTTCGGCAGCAAGCATATTATTGGATCCCCAACAAAATCTCTGGTTTTCTAGTCGCATGTGTTCCACCCATACACACACACACCAAATCCAACATCATCACTCAAAGAATGAGAAGTGTGGAGATGAAGTCGGTAACGTCCAAAATATTCTTATAAATCGATCCAAAGTAATCATTGCGGTCTATCAGTACAAAATTGTCTTTTGATATTGTATCGTCCGGAAGCGCAGCATCCCGAATTGAATTTAGAACTTGAAATTGTTCCACAAGTTCTCTTATGGAATTGTAAGGTACATATACATGTGCCATATTTAAAACTACTGCAAGCTTTACTAATATTTAAATCCTTGTGGTAAAAAAATTTTTTTAATAAGAATAAGTCTATGATGGCACAACGTCGTTGGGCGCACTTTCTGTACTTCACCAGATACATTTCATAATCAGCAAAACCACATTCCTTATGAAATGATTGTTTGTCAAGATGACGATAATACCTTATACCTCTTTTTTCAGCAATACTGTCGCTTGTGTTTGGGATATTCTAATCCTCATCAAGCCATCCAAGACCATCATGTCAAGTGTCACTCCTGAAATGGGCCAGTGGTTTACTTTTTGAAAAAGAAAAATGTTGAAAAAAATTTGCCAATCAGACTGATGTCCCGTATGCTGCAGCCTTTTTGAAATGGTTTTTTCATATTACAAGTGTGCTAAAAGATTTTTACCCTGTTACAAATAAGCTTAACCAGATTCGTATCCAGAATCTGTCTCATAAATACCAAGCTATTTCCCTGTCGTCGAATTTTCCTCATTCTCAACATTTTCACATCTTCACGACTTAAAGGGACTTGACACAAAGGGCATTTACGTGGGAATGAGCATGGGAGGCAATAAATGTGATAATTTCGTGTTCACAATCCAAAGTCCATATATTTTCTCGATTGTGTACAAGAGAGTGACGACACAAAAACACTGGTCCATGATGGCTCTTTGTTATTCCTCCTGTAGTTTCAACGAGTCGTTCCCGAGTGATTCGAAGGTGATAGTTGTAATCTCTGCTGGTCCCGTGGTGATATTTTCAATGTATATGTCGGTTGCGAAGCATTTGCTTGGCCTGTTAAAACTCTCAAAAACGCTTCGTGTGCCGATTTGGGATTGAGTAACGTCCAATTGTACGAGTCCTTCAGTGAAACTTGATTAGCCTTCCCATCATGAAAGATGTGGTGGATGCGCAACCCTGTAGCAGTGATCCGATGAGGTTATAGGGCTTATATCAGACGCTGGAGTCTAACATGGAGTGTTTTCACTTGACAGACGGCAAGGAGAGGGACAAGTGACTCGTGAAAACTATCAAATGCTTCCACGTAGGAAGGTTTCTGAACAACGTAACCGAAATAGGGTTCCACAAGAATCATAAAATCGACAGATGAAATGGGGGTTTTGACTTGATAAGGGAATTTGTTTCCCAATTGGCTATCACTACCACCGGATTCTTCAGCTGAAAACAATAATCCAAAAATAGGTCAAGATGGGGAAGGCGTCCCAAATTTCCGTACACAACAGTAACTTTTTGGAACGGCACTGATGAAAGAGTTGCATAGCCTTACTCAACTGTGTCTGGGATGCATCGTATTAAGAATTGTGTTCACCACGTAGTTCGTCAATTCCTTCTCAAGAGATCCCGTATGTATAATCTTTTCACCTGGTTCAACCCTTTGAACTGAAGGTGGGAAATTGAATCGAACTGATTTGCAAAAGTCATCTTGACTGATGCAAGAGCTAGCTTCCCAAAGTTTTATTGCTCCAGCTTATAAAAATAAAAAATAAAATTTTTTTTTTTAGTTCAATTTGCTGGTTCTTCCTTTTTCTCTTTTTGTTGAACCATCTTCAACATTACTTCTGTTGAAGGGTCTGCGTTATTGTTTGAGACTATAATTTTACTTTTCAAAATTTCCACTCAAACGGCTAAAATTTTCCCAAGATGTATTGGACCAATACACTTGGACCACACTTGGAACATGCTTTCATCACATTGTCTGGTAAGGCAACGCCCGGCCCCTTCTGGTACTTAACTGGCAGACTTTTCAATATATTACTCATTACTTGATACCCCACCGCCAGATATTTTCCCCAATTTTCCATCGTTACCAGTTCCAACACCTCCACAAACTATACAACCCCGACCAAGAAGATCTTTGAGTGAGGGTTATAGTTCAGGGAGTTCACCTGGTTCCAGAAGTTCATCTTTAAGTAGCCAAAATCGACTTGCTACTCGAAATCGTTCAAAATCTCCAGCTGCTGCCCGAAATCGTTCAAGAAGTCGTTCTGTAAATAGAACTATCAGACGTTCTGCAAGGCTTTCTGCCAGGAGATCTGCAAGTCTAGCAAGGCGTGCTGGTGGGAGAAAATGTCCAGCAAGACGTGTTGGCAGAAGAGGTAGAAGGTCTGCAACTGTGGGTCAACATCGTTCCAGATCTCGAAGTCCAGCAGCTAATGCAAATCGTTCGCGATCTCCAGCTGCTAGAGTAAATCGTTTCAGATCCACGAGTCCAGCTGCTAGAGTAAATCGTTTCAGATCCACGAGTCCAGCTGCTAGAGTAAATCGTTCCAGATCCCCGAGTCCAGCAGCTAATACAAATCGTTCGAGATTTCCAACGGCTAGAGTAAATCGTTCCAGATCTCAAAGCCCAGCAGCTAATGCAAATCGTTCGAGATCTCCAGCTGCTAGAGTAAATCGTTCCAGATCTCGAAGTCCATCAGCTAATGTAAATCGTTCGAGATCTCCTTCAGCGTCCAACAGTTCCAGAAGTCGCTCTCCGAGTCCAGAACGATCAAACAGACGACCCAACAGGCGGCGTCGGATCAGAAGAAAATTTAAGGTTCAAAGGTCTCCCTATTTGGATTGGGGAAACTCTAGACGTGAATTGGTGTATGATTATCCACCCCACAAACTAACATTCCATAATGATGATAAGGATTTTACAGTCCGTAGAATTCCCAATAAAGCATGTAGTTATTTACTAAGCCATTGCTCCAAAACACATCCAATTAGACGGGATACCGTACCGCGAAATGCAGTTATTTCAATAAAGAAGAGAAGACTTGTGACATAAAGATATAGGAAAAAAAATTTTTATAATTTTTAATATGTTTTATCTCCTAATAATATCACACCGAATAAAATCACAACAGCCCATACGTGAACATACTGTACAAACAACATTCCCAATATTACCATCATAAGAACAATCACCAAATGTAATGTCCATTGATAGTATTGATTTTGTTTTGACATGTTTAAATGTTTCAATACGGGTAATGTAGTCTCATAATTAATCTTATCATTGGCTTGAAGGGCAGTTAAATATTCTTGAATTTTGTTGGCCATAAATTCATACCGATCCGATTCGTCCTCTTCCCCCAAAAGATTATCCCACACCATTTCAGGCGTAATTTCAGGATTAAAATTATTTTTTCGTTGAAAGTACACCAAATCCAAACGTTTATTAATGGCCTCCAAAGCATCTGCTGTCAGTACATTTTCATAATGAAATGGATCCAAGACATCTAAAATGACGGATATTACACTGTAAACTGCCATTATATTGGATGCTCCAGCCATTATTTTTCCCGCCGTGGTCAATGACTTCACCGACAGGGAGAGAGTTTGATTCAATACAGCTTGTGTCAGAGCCGATTGAATGGGAAGGTTGCCGGCTGCTTTCAACAGCAATTGAGGAGCTTTTTTCCGTAATATTTTTTCCACGACATGCGCTGCAATGTCCACTCCAAAATCAACCAATAATTCTGTAGTCACTTCACGAGCCACCTGAGACGTATCCGGTAATGGGATAGTATCACTTAGATTCACTTCCAGGGAAACTGCAGGATGAGAAGGTACTGGCGGAATATGAGCATAATTTGGAGGTTGAACAACACTCGTTTTTAGGGCTCGATAGACTGTTTTTCCCAAGAAAAATTCCCCAATGGTTTGATCCACCGAAGAATAACATTCCTTCCCATCAAATTCCAATCCATAGGCTTGACAATACAATTTATTGAGATAAATCTGCCCATTTCTCCAATCCAAACCCGCATGCAAAGGATGTTTGGATTGCATACCAAATATTTGTTCGGGAAAAGAAGCCAATACTTTTTTCAAAGGATTGACCATGACACAACGCGATCCCCACCATTCCGCATCGATGGATGTCGTCATTTCTCGGCAACTGGGTTGACACGACAAGACTAATGTATTGGCTAATCGTGTCCATTGCATATCATCCTTCCGAGTACATGGTACACCGTCCGATTTGAAAGGAAAGCAACTTAGACGCTTACATCCCAATTCCGTAAAGTGAATTTGGTCTACCACAATACATTCAGTAGCAAGGGAAGGGGGAATATAATAATCTTTGAGAGTTGCAGGACGTATTTGTATTTCCACATGTTGAAAATAATGAGGGTAACGTTGCCGATACCTATCTAATAAATACCGGGTCGTATGTTCGGTAGCATAACGCAGAGCATGCACTTCATACTTGCTGGGTCGAGCATCACAATACACTTTCTAAGGTGGGACCTTTGTCGGACCTACAGCCGCTTTTAAGCAAAACATTTGTCTCCCACCAAAGTATGCGACATTGGTCACAAGAGGGATGAGGCTGCACAGAAAAGATGGTGAGGGGTGAGATACTGACCAAAGTTATTACTTCCTTTCCAATGCAGTGCCAGCTGGGTCCAAAATTGATGTCGAGTGAGCCAGTTTTCCCTCACAATATACCATTTCTTCGATCGTGCAATCTTTGGAAGAGCATAGCAGGGATAAGCACTCACAACGTGTTGGTCAAGAGTCACAATGATACTTTTTCCGTGGACAACCAATTGACAGAGGAACCACAAGCATACGGATGATGCCCTAATATGAGCTAATAAATCCTTGGGCTCGACGGTTTCCAAAGTGTATGAGTTTTTCTTGAGCGGCGTAAGCTGTGGTAAGGCGTCGTTTACCACCCTGAGGAACGTAAAGATGGGTCATAATTACAATCTCAAACAGCAACAGAGAACCGAATCACCAAAGAACCCCTAGAAAACCACCACTCTGAAACTGGAAACACTTTGAAAGAAACAATATCTGTATGAAAAAGGCGAAAATAGGAAGCCAAATAAAAAATTAATAGAGTTTTATTCCAGGCCAGTTGAGGGCAACGCACACAGAGATCCAAATGTCGGAAAGGCATTACTCGTTAACTGATCAAAGTCATCTTGCTTATAAAGCATAGTAAAAAAATTTTTTTAATTAGCCTTTGCTCTGGCATGTAGAGTGCACAACCCACCCTTTTCAATTTGAGCATAGCAAACATTAGGGTTTAAACACACTTCAAACCCAATCGTCTCTTCACACATTTTGCATTTAATCACCTTACACATTGCAACTTTATTCTTCCAAAAGACAAGATGAGACATAGTACATACCAATTACTTAAAAAAGCCTACTTGGGCAATGTGAATCATGCGGCTTTGTTTCAGATTCTTCACGAGGAAAAGGACCCTTTTGTACAAAGAGCTGTAAGACTTGCCACTCAGATGGATTCCATTCAAGTTCCATGGGATACCAAACTTTTTCAAGATGAGTTTCGTCAGGGTACTCCGCAAGAAAGATTAGAACAAACCACCATGATGTTTTTGCTACGGTTAGTGGCCCTGGTTAAGGAAGAAATGCACATTCGTACTTTTCGTAAACCAGAATCTCATGAAGCCGTGCAAGCTTGGATTAGTCTGTTGAAGCATACATTATTTGCCTTACTCACTCTATTGTACAATGTACGATGGACCGTAAGACATTTTTTTCTCTTGGATAACCTAGTGTTTGATTTAGTACATGAAGGTCGTGTCTCGGCCTTGCGTCAGTTTATGACTCAAGAATTGAACATCTCCATGGCAAATTCCCTCACGTTGGCAGAACGAAATTTTGAAAAATTAAATTTTTTAAATATTGTTCAATTTGGCTCATCCTTTTGGCGCTTACTCCATTGGATGGCTGAAGCTATGGACATGAGGGATGCTTCAAGTCATCCAGATATTGATATGGCCAAGAAAATTTGGCGTGAATTGATTACAGAGCCATTGTACCGATTGCTACGATGTGGTATTTGCATGACTCATATGCACCATATTGTGCAAGAGATGAAATCAGAATTGTTGGACGAATCTACACAATACCAATTGATATGGTTTAACATTCACAACAAAGTGACGGCGAGAAAAATGTATCATACTGCCTCTCAATCCCAAAATGTTTATTCAGAGTCTGAACTGGAAAAGGATGCAGCATTTATGCGCCAGGGTTTATCCCCATAATAATTGCTCTTGGGCGGTTTCTTTTGGCGTAACGTATTCACTTTCATAGATTCAAACATGCGAGGAGTAACAGCCACTCGCCCTTCGGCAGCAAGAGCATATTGATCCCCAACAAAATCTGGTTTAGTCGTGTTCCACCATACAATACACACCCCAAATCCAATATCATCACTCAAAGAATGAGAAGTGTGGAGCTGAAGTCGGTAACGGTCCAAAATATTCTTGTAAATCAGACCACCATAAGATCCAAAGTAATCATTGCGGTCTATCAGTACAAAATTGGGTTTTTGATACGTATCGTCCGGAAGCGCAGCATCCCGAATTGAATTTAGAACTTGAAATTGTTCCACAAGTTCTCTTATGGAATTGTAAGGTACATATACATGTGCCATATTTAAAATCCATTGCAGGTTTTACTGATATTTAAACTTATGGTAAAAAAATTTTTTTTATATCGTCTATGAGTCAAGTCTATGATGGCACAACAACAACGTCGTTGGGCGCACTTTCAATTTCCACCAGATACATTTCATAATCAGCAAAACCACATTCCTTATGAAATGATTGTTTGTCGAGATGACGATAATACCTTATACTTTTTCAGCAATACTGTCGCTTGGTGTTTGGGATATTCTAATCCTCATCAAGCCATCCAAGATCATCATGTCAAGTGTCACTCCTTGAAATGGGCCAGTGGTTTATTTTTGAAAAAGAAAAATGTTGAAGAATTTGCCAATCAGACTGATGTTCCGTATGCTGCAGCCTTTCTGAAATGGTTTTTCCATATTACAACAAGTGTGTCAAAAGATTTTTACCCCGTTACAAATAAGCTTAACCAGATTCGTATCCAGAATCTGTCTCATACCAAGCTATTTCCCGTCGTCGAATTTTCCTCATTCTCAACATTTTCACATCTTCACGACTTAAAGGGACTTGACACAAAGGGCATTTACGTGGGGAATGAGCACGGAGGCAATAAATGTGATACTCGTGTTCACAATCCAAAGTCCATATATTTTCTCGATTGTGTACAAGAGAGTGACGACACAAAAAACACTGGTCCATGATGGCTCTCTTTGTTATTCCTTCTGTAAGCCAACGAGTCGTTCCTGGGTGATTCGAAGGTGATATTGTAATCTCTGCTGGTCCCGTGGTGATATTTTCAATGTATAAGGTCGGTTGTGAAGCATTTCATGGCCTGTTAAAATCCTCAAAAACGCTTCGTGTGCCGATTTGGATTGAGTAACGTCCAATTGTACGAGTCCTTTCAGCGGAACTTGATTAGCCTTTCCTTCATGAAAGATGGGTGGATGCAACCCTGTAGCAGGATCCGATGAGGTTATAGGGCTTATATCAGACGCTGGAGCTCCAACATGGAGTGTTTTCACTTGACAGGACGGCAAGGAGAGGGACAAGTGACTCGTGAAAACTATCAAATGCTTCACGTAGGAAGGTTTCTGAACAACGTAACCGAAATAGGGTTCCACAAGAATCATAAAATCGACAGATGAAAAGGGGGGTTTGACTTGATAAGGGGAATTTGTTTCCCAATTGGCTATCACTACCACTGATTCTTCAGCTGAAAAACAATAATCCAAAAAATAGGTCAAGATGAGGGGAAGGCGTCCCAAATTTCCGTACACAACAGTAACTTCTTTGGAACGGCACTGATGAAAGAGTTGCATAGCCTTACTCAACTGTGTCCTGGGGTGCATTTGAAGAGAATTTTGTTCACCACGTAGTCTGTCAATTCCTTCTCTCAAAAGATCCCGTATATAATCTTTTTCACCTGGTTCAACCCTTTGAACTGAAGGAGGGAAATTGAATCGAACTGATTTGCAAGAAGTCATCTTGACTGATGCACGAACTAGCTACCCAAAGCTTTATAGCTCAAGCTATAAAAAAATTTTTTTAATAGTTCAATTTGCTGGTTCTTCCTTTTTCTCTTTTTTGTTGAACCATCTTCAGCATTACTTGTTGAAGGGTCTGCGTTATTGTTTGAGACTACAATTTTACTTTTCAAAATTTCCACTAAACGGCTAAAATTTTCCCAAGATGTATTGGACCAATACACTTCTGAACATGCTTTCATCACATTGTCTGGTAAGGCAACGCCTGGCCCTTCTGGCAATTTCAATCCGGCAGATT
>BMAV01026071.1:0-11147 GCA_019973955.1 Trichonephila inaurata madagascariensis | reverse complement strand
AATAAAAAAAAAATCTTATTATTTTCCACTATTGGCGAAACATTAATATTAAAAATTTAATGTTTCTTTTTTTTTATCATTCTAAATCAGTGTTTCCCCCAAAGGGTTAAATAGCCCCCGGATCTATGACGATTTTCAAAGGGGTCCATGGGGTTTAAATAAGGGTCTACGATAGTGGCCTCATTAAACCAGATCGTGATAATATTAAAAAAAATTAATGCAGAAAAACTAGACATATCTATTTATCAGATTTATTTACTAAATTTTTTGGGAAGTTAATTTGCAGTTAAAAGGCGAAGCATCAATTTTATTAAAACAACGACCCCATTTCGCCTTTCAGAGAATGCGGCGTATAATTTTGGACGTCGGCAACATTTAAATGCCCTTTTTAGATTTTGAAATTAGGTATCAAAGGACTTCGTAATACCACGGTGGCAATGAATTCATATGGTCACTTTAAAAAAAAATGGCAGTTTAAAAAATTGAGCACTAGAATATGAACTAACAAAATCTAAAGGAAAGTTTATAGAAACGATGTCAGCAATTTTGGCTCTGAAAAAGTATCCTGTTATTTATTCCATATTATAAAATACCTTGATAAAGTTTTTAATTTTTTTTTTCGATTGAGAAGGATTTCAGTGCGCTTGCCTCTAAACAAAAAAAAAAAGAAAAGAAAAGAAAATACTGGACATATTAACCGATGAGATATTTAAGGTTAAAACCCATAAGATTGAAACGTTGAAAATTTGTCATTGCTTCCCAGATTCATCACCCCACTAAAAGCATTTGTTTGTTGTTCGTTATTTTATGTAACATTTATTTTATGATTAAAATTTTTTAATACAATTAATTAACATGTTTTTTCTTAAGTTTTAAACACTATTCTTCACTGCATTTAAAAAAATTATAATTTTTAAATGAATAGCATATATCTGTTGACAAAAATACATTTGTTATTGAATTTGGAAAAATTTAATATTAGCTAATGGGGTCTACGCCAAGCTGAAAACCCAAAGGGGTCTATGAGGCAAAAAAGTTTGGCAACCTCTGATCTAAATACTAAGATACTTTCTGACCTGTGAGTCTGGGGTAATATTTTCGATGGTATAAGGGGATTGTTTGGGATGTTTTTTATACAAATGTATTTAAAATGGAAATACATTTAAAATATTAACCCTCAAGTGTGACAAGCATCATGGTCCTCGAGGGACTAAGAAAGATATTCAATGTTGCTTTTTTAAATTTGATGTACTATTATATATGTGGCATGTCTATCTATCTCTTTCTGTCTATTTTTTTGGGGGAAAAGGCTTAGATTTAGGTTTAAAGGCAGCATTTAAACGTATGCCTAAGGGCCGTAATGCTCTATGAGGGGCGCGAGAATATTGAAAAGTCGTTAGAAAAAAAAAATTTTAAAAAAAAAATACATTTTGATAAAATTTAAAAAATAAATACACATTTACACTGATAAAAAAACTTATAAATGTATCGTACGCAAAAACACATACAGATTTCATCAAATTTAAAAATCTATAAAAGTTTCAAAGTTACCAGTGACACTATGGGTTTTTATATATAAAATTATAAAAAAAATTAAGGGTGTCTTGATAATTTGTACATTTTTAATTAAGCTCTCAACGCTGAAAAAAAGTTATGCGATTTTTTTCTTAAACCCACCTTTTTTCCCGTAGGCAAGCGTGTGTGATACGTTTCGGGGTGGGAAGAAAAGGGATAAATAAGCAAATCCTCTGAAATAATAAAACCCTTCCAAACACTCCCGGGGCCCTTTTTTGTAGGCCTTCCAAACCCTTTGGGAATAATTTTATGGATAGCGTGCAAAAAAAGATCGTATTTGAAAAGACGTATGTATACGTCCCAGACAATTGCCTTTGGGTGGCGAAAGGGGGTTTTTTATACGCCAGTGGCACTTAAGAGGTTAAATTTCTGATTTAGCTTTTAAAATGTGTTTTTTGAATTCAAACCCTGTTATTGTCAGGAAGAGGGGCTCGATGAAAAATTTTGAGGAATATTTCGCAAATATTGAAAGTTTGAGAACCACTGGGGTTTAAAATTTGACAAAAAAGCCAAAAGCTGTTTTTTTATCTTACATTGCTTTGGTTCCCATGACTTTTCCCCAAAATCTATAATATCATGCAAAATTTAAATTTTTTACAGAATTAAAAGGGCCAATGATTTATGGGAAATACGAGGAGAAAAAACAATTTGAGAGACAAAACCCAAATGGTTCATTGTATGAAGCAATTTTTAATGTTTACTCCAGTGCTCCACAACCTTTTTAAGACCATGAACCGGTCACCCTTTCGATAATTTTACCACGGCTTGCTAAGAAGTTGACATGGATTGTTTATGATTTAAATTGATTTAATTTAATACTTTTAATTTAATTGTATTTAAACATGCCTTCAGAAAAAAAAATACAGTTACACCAATAAATGAATATAAAGTAATTTAACATGGAATATAAAATACTTACCATAATAAATTATAGTTTCAAAAAAAGTAAAAAACACGCTTTTATAGTTAATCGAACTAAAATTAAAAAAAAAATTCTTAATATGAGAATAAAATGATTAACAAAAAAAAATTAATGTCATTGTGGGAAAAGAGTGGGCTGCCTGATATCAATTGTTATAATTGCTTACTGGTTCTATTCCTAAATGGATGGTTTGTGTAAAAATTTAGAGCAAAGCACACCCCACACACACGCTTTTACCACAATGACATTATTTTTTTGTTAATCATTCTATTCTTATATTAAGAATTATTTTTGAAGTAAACTTTTTTGAGCTCGGTAGTGAATGAAAAATTTGCCCAGTTTTGCGTAAAAGTCGAAAAAGCGAACAGAAGAAGTCTTCTTCCCCATCCCCCGATTCATCGCCATGGTGACAGGACAGCGAGTGGGTGGAAAAGGGGGGAGCGGGGACACCAAGTGACTTACGTCATATCCATGAAAAAGTTGAATGATTGCCTCCTCTCCGATTACTCAACTTGCCCACCTTCCGATTGGGGGTTCTTTTCCCCCAGACTCGGGAACATCTATGCATTACATAGTAGACAAAATAGCTCTCGCAGTAAAAGCGGGCCTTTTTGAAATATTTCCTTAGATTTTTGGCTACATGGCTATGTGTTCGGCGGCTAATTTAGTTTTTAATCTTTATTTGAGTTGAATTATTATTAGTTCTAGTCAGAAGGCCAAAATCAAATGCACAAAGAGGAAAAGAGTTTGGGAAAGGAAAAAAAAAACCAGCAACCAGTCAAAAAAGACAAAAAAAAAAAAAAAAGAAATTCATCAAGTGCTACGCCAAGAGTACGAGGAACAAGAGAACACGTAGGAAAGAGTCAGAGAGAATCCCCAAGGGAAAAACCCCCGCAAAATATACTTAATGTCCAGTTTAAGGATAATTCTTTGAGACTTATAATGGCAGCACAGGTTAATACGGACTTTGTGAACCCCCCGTCCCATTAACTAAAACCCCCTCAAAAAAGTCAGTGCATGTTAGAACTGATGAATGTAAAAATAAAAATTCTATTTTACGTTAAAAAAGAAGATGACTTACAAAAATCCCAAAGATTTTCAAAAGTATTCTTGAAAAACCCTTTCGATCACGGGGTTTAAAAAGATAGTTTTTGGTTTTAAAAGATGTTTTGAACGCCTTTTTTGTGAGCAAAAAAATATTTTAAACATATTTTACCGGAATTAATTTAGAAGACAAAAAAGCATGCCAAGCCGACAAAGTTTAAATGGGAAAAGTATACCAAATTTATAAAAAATATAAGGGTTTTGACACCCAGAAATTCCAACATCTTTCTATTTTAAATTTTGGGAAAAAAAAGACCATTTCGCAAATCCCTTTTCGCAAATTGGGTGATTGAGACAATTTTCGGTCAGTTTGGATAAGGCAAATAATCAATGTTCCAACGTCGCCAAAAAAGTTTCATTCAAGGCGGCCCATTGCGATTAATTTGCGTTTTTAGTTTTTGAAACGATAATTTATTTTTTATTTTTTAGTTCAATCTACAAAAAAAGCTAGCTTTTTCTTAGTTCTTTAAAATAAAATTTATTCATTGATGAATTAATCTTAAATGCGTCATTTTTTTAGAATCTGGAATACCCATGGCTTTTTCGCTTTAGGATTGTAACAATCGTTTAGTCTCTAAATCAGGAATAAGTCTCCAAATCTGGAAATAGGATCTGGAATTAATCGCTAAACCTGGAAATGGAAAATCGTTAATCCTGAGGATCCTGATCAGGACAAGGGAACAAAAATATTAAATTATTGTATTGTCATTGTTCCTTGATAAGTGTGTAAAATTAAGAATGAATCTGAACTTTTAAAGTAAGTAAAAATCGAGTTCAAAGATTCCGTTACATAAAAGTGAAGCTTAAAAAAGTGTGTTAAGAAGTCGGAACAAACCCGAGAGAAACGCACTGTAGTAAATAGAATGAAAATATTTTATGTTCCTTGTGCAGCCAGGTACTATTTGATTCAAGGTCCGTGGTTCGGGGGGTTGGAAACCACTGGTTTACTCCATAGATCATTAATTTGCATTGGATTTAATTTATGCATGTCAGAAAGATTTCAAGAAATCAAACCAGTTTTATTTGACTATTTTTCATGCAGTGATCTGGATGAGTTCATCACATCGATTGCTAATTTATGGTTGCCCACGCACTGACAAACTTCTTTACTATGTTGATCTGTCCACCAATTGCAAGGTAAATTACTTTTTCAATATACTGTTTAAATAATCCTATTTTGCAAATAAATAAATCTATATACATATAAATAAAAATGAAGTGCCTGTTTGTAATTTGAAATCAACATCTTTTTACTAAATGCATTTAAAAGTATATAAGGTACTCATATGAAAAAATCAATTTTTAAATTTTTTGTCCGTCTGTCTGTCTATCTGTTTGTTCCGGCTAATCTCTGAAACGGCTGGACCAGTTTTGACGAAACTTTCACTGGCAGATAGCTAATGTTATAAGGAATAACTTAGGCTACTTATATTGCAAAAAAGAAATCAGAATTCCGCGAAAATAAAATTAAAACCAATGAAATGATGAACAATATCCGTTTCAAATAGGGATCATTTATTTCAATCGACAGTGTCAAAGGTCATGCATCTCTTCACCCTTTGCTTGCAGCGGCTTCCCTTTTATGCGGTCCCCACCCCCTCGCCAGTGTCAAGGTCACGCTTCCTCCTCACCTTGCAGATCTGTTTCAACCTACTGTTTTTAGACCTGTTTTAAACTATTGTATATAGAGAGATAGTTCAATAAATTTAATATTGTATATAGAGATTGTTCAGTAAATTTAATATTGTATATAGAGATTGTTCAGTAAATTTAATATAGTATATAGAGAGATTGTTCAATAAATTCAATATTGTATATAGAGATTTAATATTAACGTATTACACATTACGGGCGTTATAAATTAAAAAAAAATCTTTTTTATCAGCTGTTATATCTACAGACTTAAAATTAAGCAAACATGGATTTTATTTAGCTGAGATATGCAAAATGCTTCTTTTTGTTTAATTTACAATTTCTGTAAAATTAACTCATTAAAAACTCCTTTATCCTTCAGTCTGTATTGTTTAATTTTTCAATTCACCCGTGCGAAGAACGGGTGTACCAGCTAGTAAATAATAAAAAAGAATGTTCTTAAAAAGCTGATGTAGCAATAATAGAAATAAAATAAATATATCATGAAATAAATTTCATGTGGTTTAATATATTGTGGTATTAATATGACTATCATATGGGTATTACTAATTAGACCACTTATTTTAAATATTATAGTCAACTAAAAATATAAAATAAACTATAAAGCTGTAAAAATGTTATTTAAAAATAAAGATCTCTGATAATGATCAGAATGATTATTTATTTGAAATGTTTCCCAAAACATAGTTAGATTAAAATGTTAATTTACCATGTGAAATTAATATTCAACATTTTTACCTGACTTCGCAGAGAAAAAGCCTAGTATAAACAGCAATACAGACACTAAATATAACAGATATATTTTAATTTGTTATAGTACTTACTCTTTCTGATAGTAATCAATGAAATTTTGTACCAAATTAATAATAATAAAGTAAAACACTAGGCAGTGGCACTGCAAGAATTAGAAGTGTCTACTGTTATGTATTTAAAAGCTAAATTAAAAATAATTAATTTTAAAGGTGTCTAATTTACTCCGTAACAAAATTTTGGTGACTGTGTCTTACAGTGGCGATCACAAAGGGGGGTCCTGGGGGTCCGGACCCCCCAAAGCCCTTGATTTTTTTCCGATTGATTATAATTCTAAGTATATAGTAATTAAAACTATTTAATTAAATATTAGTTATTAATGATTAATTTTATTACTTAATGCTAATTTTTTATTCAATAATTAGTTTTTTACAGTGTTTTGTTCCCGAAAATCGACAAAATCAAAAGAAGCATGATACAAGAATGGTGAACTTTCGACCCCGGACCCTCTTCCCCTTGAAAAATTCCTGTGTACGCTACTGGTGTCATACGTTCACCTTAGGTTTAAGGGCTGCGATAGCCCAGTGGTCAAGGTATCGGATTATGGCAGGCATGTTATGAGTTCGAGCCCTGTACCACTAAAGATCCTCCGTGTAGGGGCGCGATGCACGTTTAATCTGTCGAGAGCTCAAACGTCCTCCCGTGGGTGTGTTGTAATAGTTAGGAGAGGAGAGAGCCAGCTCAGGTGTCGTCGACGTCAATGAAATAGATGTCATCGGGTTTCGAGATGTCGGATCTATAGACGTCCCGTGCCGTCGAGGTGCAGGAACGAGAAAAGTGTTTCCTTTTTTATAAATGGTGACCGTCCTACTTTGCGCAGGAAACACTCGTCTGAGGAGCATTCAGACGAGACACACAAGCAGTGCACTACAGTAGACGTGCGTGCTGGTGTTGGTTCAAAATTATGTGGTCCGTCGCCAAAAGCCCTCGGGTAGCTGAACAATGCGACGTTAATATTCACTCACTCGTCTTACGTTTAAATGATAGACAACTATTTTGTTTTTTGAAAGTGAAGAATAATAAGAAACATAAAAGAACAAAGTAATATGAATGCACTGAAATATTATTTTAATTTTGTGGATCACACCTTGGTATAATAATACCAACGTAATTGTTTGGCAACTAAAAGTACAAAATGGAAACCAATTTAAAAAGATATTGTTCGTAGATCTTGAGACATAATTTATAGCATGTTTATTGCCTTAGGTTTCTGAATACCTTGACCCTTTTCTCAGTAACTTCATACATTTATACAGCAATGTAAGTAAAGGTAGCAAAAAGGATCAAAAAAGGATAGCAAAAAATGCTTAGATTTTGTGTGAATTAACGAATAATTTAAGTACACTGACGTAGCTAGTCTGAGTTGGCCTTGTATCAAATTTCTTTAGGAGCTCTTTTTGGAAAATATACAAAAATAATCGCATTAATAAAACTTACATGAAAGTGTCAAAATCTTACATATGTTAGGACCTTTGTGTAGCATGCTGGCCCTGTATCATTGGTTCAGTTGATATGATAGCTATTCCTTAAATTTAAGATACAATTATTTTTATTCCTATAAGATATTTTTTAAGTCATGATTTTCATTACTCTTAAGAACAGGTATTATATGCTGACGCAATTATATAAGACCTTTTTATTTAGTGCATAATATTATATTCGATATAATTAATCTAACATCTTCATTATATATATATATATATATATATATTATATATATATATATATATATATATATATATATATATATATATATGTAGCTAATGCTCATAGTCAAATATTTTTTATCTAACAGGTTAAATTTTTGACTATTTCTTCCTTACAATTTTCATCTTTTCCCATTTCTATAAATAATTCTAGATTTTTGTTCTTCAAAAGTCATTAATAGTCAAAAAGGTATTTATCAATTTAATTATTATTAATCTTTATATGTTAATATGGAGTTCAGTGTAATGAACTTCTTTTAAAATTTTTATTTCCATTCTTTTTATACTTTTGTTAAATGCTACATTTCAGCCATTCACATGCTTTGAATCTGCATTAGGGTTCAGAATCTGGCAATAATATTTATTGCACTCAGATTTAGCACGGGCTCTGCATTTTTTAAATGAATTTTTAGGTAAGTTACTTATCTTGTAATGGTTTAGATATTCCATCCATTACTTTAATAGGTTTTGCTCAGTATTATTTACATAAAGGGTGAAAGTTGGCTGGCCCAAAAACATGTTTAACCTCACTTTTATATAAATTATTTTATATATTAGCTTTGTCCTAAGTCAGCAAAGTTTATAATGCTGTAACATCCATTTTATAATTTTTAATCTCGTTTGCTCATGTGTCCTTCATTGTGTGATTTTCCTACTGTCTATGTGTTTTCGAATGTGATTGATGGATGCTTATCTCTCGTTTGTAGAGAATTAGACTATATATATTTATATACACACACATATATATATATATATATAAATACACTAGTGTGCAAAACTTAAGCAACAATGTAAAAATTTAGCAGATAGCCATGAAATTGCAGAAAAGGAGGTCTGGAGATCAGTAGAGGGAACACGTAAGTCAGTAGAAACGTCATGCGTATGCAAATATCAGGAACAAAACGTCAGAAGCGATGTGAGTAGATGATGTCAACAGTAGAATGAAATGAAGGACGGAGACGCAAATTTACCATATTATTCGAAGTGCCAGTGAGCGTTCGTGAAATATGGCTAGAAGAAATCACCTGACGACTTCACACGTGGAAGAATGATCGGAAAGCTGGAGGGGGGGCGTCCCGTCACCAGTGAGCTGCAGAGTTCGGAATCAAAAAGGGCCGTTTCGCGCGTTTGGGAAAGCGTTCCAAACCACGGGACAGCTGTCAGAAAGGTTGGTGTGGCGCCCGAGGACGAAACTGCAGGGGATGACCGATATATCATCCTGCAGGCGAAAAAGATCGACAGAAGTCAGCAAGCGCCATTGCTCAGAAACTCGTACAGCAACAGGTCGACAAGGTAGCGGTTTACTGTGGCCAGACGCCTTCACAAAGGGGCCTGTTCACCCGCCGTCCTGAACGCTGCCTCCCGTTGAAAGATGGCCACCGTTTCCCGTGGGACAGAGAGCACAAAAACTGGACAACTGATCAATGGAGGCGTGTCCTCTTTTTACGGATAAGAGTAGGTTAAGTACCAGAAGCGATTCTCAACGCGTTTTGATTTGGGGGAGAGATCAGGGCCCGGTTTTATCCCAGTAACATCAAGGAAAGACATCGTTACGGTGGTCCTGGATTTTGTCTGCTGGTATTATGCGAACGGCGGAACTGAGCTTCACATTTTCGACAGAGAGTCTGTAAAACCCGGGGGTCGCTATTGTGAGGAGGTACTTCTTCCCCATGTGCATCTTTTCTGAGTGCCATTGGCCCAGACTTCATTTTATGGATGACAATGCAGGCCACATCGCACTTGCTGTGAGGAGCTGCGGGAAAGTGAAGATATCACTGAATGGATTGGCCAGCGTGCTCCCAGATTTAAATCCCACCGAACATGTGTGGATGCTTGGGAGACGTATTGCCAACGCTTACGTCATCCGGAGAACAACTAACCCAACTCAAGCAATGTTGATTGGGGAAAATGGGCACTCCTACCTCAAGAAATGTGCACCAGCTTGGTTCTGAGTATGCGGAGACGGTGCAAAGCAACCATTGTAGTAATGGGAGGGCATATACCATAAGGAACATCTGCTTGTTGTTCTTCCTGTTGATGACAATCATGAGCCGATACTATGCGTTCAAAAAAAGCTGCTTTTGTTGATTCCATACCGTATGCGTTTTATTCCTTTTCAGCGCCGATGCTTTCGTCATCCTACGCATAATACTCTCCCTCATTTCAGAATTTCATGTCTCTCAGATGATTTTTCGTAAAGTTATGGCAAATAAACCCACCTGTTGCTTAAGTTTTGCACAGCAGTGTATATATATATCTTGTTCAAATTTTCTATCGTTAATAAAATATTTTGTATTCATCCATTCAAGTTTAAATATATCTTTGAAAACTTGTAGTGGATGACTCTCGATGTTAATATAGTTTTTTCAAATATAAATTCATGAATTAAATATTATTTTTTAATTTTAAATTTATTCAGCGTTAGTTTTTTTTGTTGTTTTTTGTTTTTGTTTTTGTCAACAGATAGCATTAGTAAGTTTTTCTAACGAAGTAGGAATTGTGTGACTTATTATTTTTTATGTATTACTTGTAAATTCTTAATGTATTACATATCTGCACTCATGCTCCGATTTTTCAAATGTTCTCTTGTTCTAGAAGGAGAAACTACTGAACTGAGTGGCGCAACAGCCCTCGAGAGCCAAAGCCTAATGTGCATATCTCAGTTTACGTGACCTTATGTGCTAGGGAACATGTGCAGATGTTTCGGTCAAGACCAGTCTGACGTGGAACCCCCCAGCGTTCAGTTACCAAGAAAGCTTGGTAATCATTTATCGGTCCACTAAAGGGATGAAAGGCTGTGTCGATCTTGCCCAGCCTGGTATTTGAAACCCGGACTTGTGGCGTGGAAGCGCGATACACTATCCGTCAGCCACTGGGTTTAGAAGGAAAAAATAATCATTCATAGTTTTTGCATATGTTCTACGTTTGGTATAAACAATTACGAGAGAGCATTGTAAAAGCTATATATACAGTAATGTTAAATACTTATTAATATTAAAATGAAATTAATAATTTAAAATTGCTTACGAGTGTATATATTGTAGCCTTTAAATTTAATGTTTATCTATGTATGAAATAAAGAATGTATTTTTTAAATCCATATTCCAGTTTTACTACAAATGCGATCCCTCTAAGAAGCTGAAGATATTCAAGTGTTCTTACAAAGAATCTTTTAATATAGACACTTTAGCATGCAATAAAATAGATCGCTGTGGTAAGAAGCATCTGGTGCAGGACCAAAAGAGGGAACAGAGAAGAGGATACAGCTATGAAAAACCTACGAATGTCTCTGAAATTTCAGAAGTTTTGCCCAAATTGGATTATGAATACTACAAACGAATTACAGCAGAAATTTTTCCCCACAAGCAAATCTGGGT